>APFE030679982.1:9438-35624 GCA_000404065.3 Pinus taeda
TGGGGGGGACAAGTCCCCCCCGCGCCCCCCCGCATGGAGGGGTGTACAAAACTTCTTGGGGTATACATCCGGCTGAAACAAAGACCTCTGAACAATCATGCTCCACACACAACATTTTTGAGGTCTAAAATGGGCCTCCTAAGAAAAATGTACAACTAAAATAAACTTTATAAGAGCCAATAGGATTCAAGATGATGATGTCAACCATGGGGGATGGTTCACCATTTTTGAAGTAAAAAAGTACAAAGATTAAAAAATAATAGAATAATAACTGCTTTTTCAAAATCGTATTCTCAACTTATCTCCCTAATTTTTACTCAAATTTCGAGCAAGAGTACTAATTGGATGCAAAATTTAGTTCCTCATCCAAAGAGTACCCATGTTGCATATTTTCGATGGACCCTAATACACGAAAAATAAGAAATACACGAAAAAACGTGATTGCAATCATGTTTTTCATGTATTTCTCATTTTTCGTGTAGCGGGGTCCATCGAAAGTATGCAACATAGGTACTCCTTCGATGAGGAATCAAATTCTGCATCCAACAAGTGTTCTTACTCGAAATTTGAGCAAACCCATACAAAAATAAGTTGAAAATACAAGTTGAAAAAATATGTTTATCTTTTTCCCTCTAAAATTTGATGATGTAATCTAATCTTATTTTATTATTTCTACTATTATTTTATAATTTCCTTAGGAGGCCCATTTTAGACCTCAAAAATACCCTAATGTTAGAAATTTAAATATAAGATTTTTTATATAAAATACAAATCAATAAATTCAATTATCATTCTATATATGGCGCTGAAAAAGTTCACCCAAAACAATATACCAATTAAAATTCAATTTATGATTGTCGATTTTGAAACATACATCCAACATTAGTATCACGATCGTTGATTTTGAACCTCACATCTATTTCACATGCATTCATTAATATCATTAATAAAAAGTTGTAAGTACTAAAAAAAATGAATGTATCACAAGGGGAAAATATAAATAAACATTAAATATGGGTATATTTCTAAATAATGTATATTTCGCACCAAGCTTGAAACATGTTGCTTATAATATATATTGTTGTGAAACAATGATGACATATATGTCGAACCAATTTTAATCCAATATTATTACCAATAAACCTCTTTAAAATTAACTTAAAACCTAAAATAATTAAAAATTTAAAATAACCCATCATTTAAAATATTTTATGAAAAAAAAAAACATTTGCCATACACACTAGTTACACCATAACAATATACATTATAAACTCCAAAGTGTCTAATTAAACCAATTAAAATGCCTAATTCTTATAATAGGAACTCAAAGAGAATATAATAAATAGAAGGGATACATGAGATTAACTTCAAAGTTCAACACTTAATAATAATATAATAAGGGTCCAATTTCAAGTTGTCATTGAATCCATGAGTTCAGTAAGTGTTTATGTTAAATTTAAGTGGGTTGCACCATAGTTTGTCACTTGTGAAAACGAGGGTAAAACACATTGTTATCACATGAGAAAATCCAAACTTCATAAAAGAAGTGATAATTTATTAATCTAGAAGGAAAAATAAGTAGTGATTTATAGGTTTGAAACCGTGCTTATATGGAGCATAAAATCAATTAAAAGATTCCTTGTAAGATGTACGAAGTAAATCAATTAAAACTGTAGTTAGACTATCACTCTACAAGATTTGGATGATTATTTGTTTCAATTGGGAAGGTCAGATCGAAGAGACTGTCACAAGATTTCCAACGGTGTAAACGACACATCAATCCGACATCGTATGCAAAAGTTATGGCTAGTTAAAGTTTTGGTCAACTAGGACCCTTAGCTAAAGTTAGCAGAGTGCCAACTAAATTTAGAAGCCCAGCTAAATCTGGTGGAGCTACTAAATTTAGTGGAAATTAGCGAGGCAACAATTTGACACTTTGCGACAATCGTTTGTGGCGGCCAGAACTGGCGAAATTGTCGCCTACTTAATTTTTGAGTCACCACAAAATTTCGGAATTATGTCCATATTTTTTAAAAATAACCAAAAATAAATAAAATTGGCCAACATCGCAGCAAATTAACACTACCAACCATTCTGCCAGGGAAAGCAGGTTTAAAATTAACGCCAAGTTTTTTTATTTAAACTCATTCATATTTGCCACAAGGGGAGAGGGGGCACAAAATTCAATGTAGAGTTGGAACACTAAGCAGGCACGTACATCGAGGAGTGAAACCTTGACGCAGGGGAATATGCAAGGAATCTAAAAGATTCCCTAAGGGCCAAATTTCGAATGTTTCAGAACCTGGCTAACTTTATACTCATTTTACTCATTTTTTTGCAAGGAGCACAAAGATGAAGTCAGATTTGTCATCTAAGTAGCAAATCATCAGTGAACTTGCATAGAAGAATCCTTGTGGAATCATGAGGAATCTAAAAGATTCCCTAAGGACCAAATTTTGACAGTTTCAAAACCAGACCAACTTTATACTCATTTAATCAGTTTTTCACAAAGGGCGCAGTGTTGAAGTCAAATTTGTCATATGACTAGTAGAATTCTAGTCAACTAGCAAGAAGGAATCTTTGGGGAACCTTTGAGATCCCGAAGGTCCAAATTTTGACCAATGCAGAAAGGGGTGCAGAAAGGGGTCGAGTTTACAGTCATGTTTCATGAGGTTTCGTCGGAAATTCAATGTTATAGTCAATTTCTTCAACAAAGCTTTGCATTTTGAGGCCATCCCTAGAAGTGGAGGTATAAGGTGTCTTTGTACATGCATGTAATTTAATTTTTGCTGAAGATTAATGAAAGAGGTCTCCCCACATTGGGCAGAGTCCGTAGACGTAGCCCACACTGGTGAACTCCATTATCAACCTATTGTGTCTTTTCTTTTCATGGTTGTTGTTTATTTCTGCTTCATTTATGTAAATGAATCTTATAGTTACATGCTCTTTAAAATGTGGTTCTGTATGCATCCTTGAAGTGAAAAGATCTAGATCATCTGGTTACTACTAAAACTTGTGAAGACATCATCATGATATCTTCCGATGTGGATGAAGAGGATGGATTATGTGCAACCATTTTACTGTCTTGAGTAGGGAAACGATCCTTCAAAACAACATCTGTAGAATAACCTTTTAAGAATTTACTAACCTCTGCTCGATGTGGGAATTCCTACGTATAATGATTTTCATTATAGATCAGACAAGGATAACGAGGTTTATATTTCTCGTAAGAAGGTTCATTTTTTGCGGGTTTTTCTTTCTAAGAGGGATTTTGCTTTGCTTTCCTTTCCCCTTTTTCTTACTTCCAGGTTGCTAAGTTTTACCAATTGATGATTCTACTACATTAACTTCGAAAGTAACTTCAGGAGAAAAATCTTCACTCGGTGAATCTTGTATGGACAAAGTATGAGAATTCTTAGAATTTTCCTTAGATCATTTACAATTTTACTGTTGACTGACATAACCTATTACACCATTAGCAGCGTGAGATATTGTAGGAGTTGAATCTGATTAATCTAAAATTGTTGGGCGAGGTAAATTTGCGATCTTCTTGTATAAAGTGCCAAATTGTGAATAGACAAGGTCTAAATACTGGGCATGAGCAACCACCTTCTCTTTCATTTTAGCGCCTCATTTAGCAACATCCTCCGTAATATCATGAAGTAAAGACTTTGTGAACCATTCTGCTAATATTTGGTCTGCAATATAAATTTTGACTAAATGTCGTTTACGCCTCCATTCATGTATATGATCTGAAATGTAGGTAGACTTAGATTGTTTCAATGGATTCAAAAGTTTGCGGCCAGTGTCATGTCGAATGGGCAACTAAAAATGCGTCAGAAATGTTGTTGCTAAAGAGTTGAAATTGTGGACAGAGGCACGTGGTAACTCAATATACCTTTTGTTGATGAACCTGTTAAAGTTCGTTGGAAAAGGTGTAACCTGATAAATCATTAATCAATGAATTCGAAGAACACCATAGATGATATCATGACATGATTTGAAGGATTCTCTCTTGACTTTCCTTCAAACTTTGGTATATCACTTGGCAGTTTGGTAGGAATCGATGGCCAAAATGGATAATAATAGATAGGATCATTTGTAAGCCGGGAAAAATCTGGTAAGTCTAAAGTTGCTATAAAAGGTCATTGTCGGTTAAAGTCTTACTGTGGATACCAATAACCTTGAGGATTAAGCCCAACCCTAGGAGGACGATATCCTGGAATAGCTTAAGCGATTGGTATCTGCATCCCTCTAGGGTAACTAGGGTAAGACATACCAGGTTGTAGTTGATATGGAACTTGAAAAGTATGACCAGGGCATGGTTTACTATGAAAAGGTTGATTCTGATATGATTGACCCTGTACCATCTGACTCAGATAAAGATGGCCTTAAACAAGTTGACCTTGAACAGGTTTTCCATGAACATTTTTCCCTTGAAAGGGTTTTCCTTGAATAGGTTGTCCTTGAACAGGTTGACCTTGATATGGTATTTGAAATGATGTTATGCTAGGTTGTCCTAAAGGTATTTATGTTGTAGACTCAAAAGTAGGATCAATTTGATAAGAAAATGTTTGAGGAATAGTCTGTGTAAGTTGTTGAACTGATATTTGAGGCATAGATTGCAAAGTCATTTATGGCATAGATTGGACAAACGTTTGAGGTATACTTGGAACCACTAGTTGAAGAATCATTTGAACAATAGGCTGGACAAATGTTTGAGGACTACTATTAAGAGGCTTTTGAACAGACACTTATGGAGTTCCTTGAACAGATGTTTGCGAAATTCCTTGCACTGGTTGTTGGATAGGTGTTTGTGGAATTCCTTGGGCAAGCTGTTGGATAGGTGTTTGGGGAATACTTTGGATAGGATGTTGGACAGGTGTTTTTGGATTACCTTGAAAAGGCATTTGCAGATTGTCCAGTGGGCTAAACAGGTTGATAAACATGAACTTGTGGAACAGCTTGAACATGATGTTGAATATAAGACGGGTTCCAAATAGTATTCATTTCAGGATAAGGAGTGCCAACCAAAGGTTGAATATGACAGGATGACTTTGACCAACCTAAGGCATCTAACCAAAATTTGTATAAGTTTTGGCAAGAGGTTTTCCTAGAATTGTAGGATACATTCTAGTAGTAGGTTGTCCACTAGGTGGAGGAAAAGATGTTTGCCCCCCAAGATGATAGTAAGTACCAGTTGGGGTTACTTGAGGATTACCTGTATTACCAGATATCATTTTACATATTGGTCTGATGCCAAGGGTATTTCAGGCATAGAATTCATGCCCTAAGTAGTGTTTTGTAGATCAGAGGTAGATATACTAGAAGGCCAAGTAGAAACTTGAGGAAAAGGAGTATATCCTGAAAATTTCCAAAAAGTGACTGATACCCAATAGGAATTGAAGGACCACCATATAATAATGACTCTGGAGATCTTGCATACATAGAAGTTTCAGTAGGTTGGCCTATAGAAGGAGTTTCTGACATATTTGGTCTAAGTGAAAAATTAAAAGGAGTCTGAAAGTGACTGATACCCAACGGGAACTGAAGGACCACCATATAATAAAGACTCTAGAGATCTTGCATACATAGAAATTTTAGTAGGTTGGCCTATAGAAGGAGTTTCTGACATATTTGTTCTAACTGAAAAGTTAAAAGGAGTCCGTAAACGAGGAAGAGCTTGAACTAAATAATTCAAGGGGGTAAAATACCAAGGATCTGGTCGAAAAGGATCAAAAGGAACTCTTAGAAAATTTGGTGGATCGCTAGTGTTAACAAGAGTATGTGGTGACTCTTCCTCCTCTCCTTCAAAGATCTCTTCAATACTAATAAGGCTAGGAGGTAAATCAGTTGTAAGTATAGTCTTCCTTCGCAATGAAATCGTTGCAGGAGTAGGGGATATAACATCTTAAGGTGATTCAAGCTCAGAAATGTCGGATTCAGGTTCTTCAACATTTGGTTCAGTTAGTTATGTATATGAAATTTCTCCAATGTTGGATTCTCCTTGAATAACCTTAGTGACTTGAGGTCCAGAGTGAACTATATCTGATTCTCTTATGTGTGGTTGAATCACTTCAGTTTCCATTGTTTATGATTCTACTATTCTCGATGTCTCAAGTTGATATAAGGTTCCATATCATATCAATTTCAATCTCTCTTCCTTTGATTTTGTCCAATTGACCAGGCATATACTCAGGGGGTAAACCCTGCATTCTATGAGAATGTCTTGGTAAATCAACCACGATGAATTTTATTAAAGGTTTATTCCAATTTTATTCAATCAAATAAATAACAAAAATAAAAATGGTAACTAGGTATCAAGGATTACTAAACCACTCTGAACTTATTGTAGTGGCTACAACCATCCTCCAAAATTTTGCCTTGGCAGCATTTTGGAGCCTCCCTACCAATCATCCTTAGCATCATGTCTTGCACTGCTCATGTACTTATGCTCCCAGTTAAGTTTCCTTGGCTTATGAGCTTGTGTTTGCTAACTTTTTTGTCTTTCACTCGCAACTTGACCTCCCGTGACTTGGTATCAAATCAGTTCTTGTGCTGACTTGGAAAACTGCGTAACGCTGGAGGTTAACTAGCCTTGATCTCCAAAATTTCACAGTGCATCTTGGCAGCCAGCACTGCTCTCTAGAATTGTGCAGAGCATGTAGGCTTCCTTCCCTAAGAAAATTGTGCAGAATAGCCCATCGCTAGGCTTGCTCTTAGAATTTGTGTTGTTCTTAATGGCAACCTTGGCTTCAGTCCAGAAATTGCACAGAGATTGAGAGGCATCCAGATCCACTCGGCCCAGAAACTGCACAAAAGTCATCCCAAGGCTTGTTGACCGTTGCATGTGCTTACAGGTTAATCAGTTCCCTCCAAGATTATGCAATCTTTCCTTGCATGCATGGGCAAATTTTTCTCGAAAAAGAAAAAAACATCCCTAGATTTTAGGGATCTATTTTTAGTAGTTGGGGGTTACATGCAAAAGCCATTTTAGAAACCTCCCGTCAAGTGTAGAATTTTCCTAGATTTGTGGCATGCACGTCATAAGCCACGATCTTGTCAAAACTATTTATTCGATGCCTCAAATCTCATTCTTCACTTCGATCTTGGAGCTCTAACATCCCCAACGCATCTAGGAACTTTCGGCACACTCATTACAGTTTTTTCTGAGTAAGTTCACTTTTCATGTCTTTTTCTGCTTTTCTGTTGCTTTTTGTATTTCGGTTTGTGTGAGTGTTGTTTCCTTGGTTTTTTTGAATGTCTGTTTTCATTTTAATGCATGTTAGCTTGTAGAAGCATCATTTCGAGTTTTGCATGGCATTTCCTTCTATCGCATGCATGACATTGTTTCTGCACTAACAGTCGTTGTTGCGGCAACTAGCTTCACACACTTCATTGTTTTCACTTTTTACTGAGACCTAAACTGATTGTAATCACATACATGGTCATTCACTCATGTCTGCACCATATTCGCACATGCATTTAGTCCTTATTATTTTTTAGTCGCCTGGCGAGAGGTCTAAGCTACCTTGGACCAGAGATTGCCTTGCTTGGCTTGCACTGTGCATTTCTAGGATGGAAGGCCTTGCCTTTCTCCCATTAATTGCACAAATCTTGCCTCACACTAGCCTCCCAGACTGTGCTCTGCGCAATTTTGAGAGGCAGTGTCTTAGTTGGCCCCTGGGATTGCACAGTGCAATTTCTTGGGTAGCAGTCATGCTGACTGAAATTACGCATTGCGCAGTTCTAGTCCTCAGCAAGCCAAGATGGACAATGCTCTGCGTAGTTTCAATAGTCTAAACTGTGCTCTATGTAGTTCTGGCAGTCAGTCTCCTAGCCTCTTCTAGAGAAAATTGTGAAAATTTCCTAGTTAATCACCCAAATGTGTTTTATGTCAGTCCTCAAGTTGCTTTGGGTTTTCAACTAACAGTTTTCTTTCCATGAGTGTTGGTCTGTCTCCAAGTATCACAATTTCCCTTTAGTCTCTCAATAATATAGGTACAATGGCTTCCAAAAGACCAGGGTCAAAGGACACCATTTAGAACAAAAGTGGAGATGTGGTCAAGAAAGTTTCTATGAGGTTACCCATCTACGAAGACACAAAGTTGTTCATAGAAAAGGAGATCAAAATTACATGGAAGGACATCAATGATATCTTTTCAAGCACCTTTGAGGAGAATCTGGAGGACCGCATAGTTTATGTCAACATACACAAGTCTGGATTATATCGGGTTTCATGCAGGTATCCCACATTTCCATGTGCGGACATGATCCACTGGATTGTCTCGCATAATGATCCAGTGCCAATGGTATTGAGAAGTGTTAGTGGAACAGAACTTGCTAGCTTCAGGGCATACAAATTTTAGGAGATGTATCACTTACCATAGTCGGTGAACAAAATGGATGCACTCTTCACCCATCCCAACAGCAGCGCAAACTCAAGAGACATCTTGAGGAGGTGGGTGAGAGAGTCATCTAAGTTCAGGACGACACTCATCCAAGTATACAAGACAAAGACATTGCGGAAGTATTATCAGTTCTTGGTCATCTATGTGTGCCACTTATATGGCCAAGAGAGTACAGAAACCTTCCCGCGGAGTTGGGTGATTGTGTTGGATCAACTAGCGAATGAAGGAAGACCTTTCAATTCGTCTGACATGTTGGCTCTCCAACTAAAGGGGCAAGTAACAAATGCTTGACATCCTCCCAAGGGTCAACAACCGAAGCTCTTCATGTCCGCATACATTCTTGTTGCAATCTGTGCCCGTCACCAATTCCCTGGCTTGGGTTGGGCATGGACACCTTCAAAAACCTTTCTGCGCATCTATTGCAGTTTGTTCTCTAAGTGCAATATTTCTGGAGTTATACTATTGCTATGAGACCACTTCATCACCCTGGTGTACAAGATGATCTTTGAGTAGGATCTACCTTGCATGTCACAGGCAGCTATGGAGGCATTAGTTAACATAGCAGATTGGTATGCCTCACCCCTTGGCACCTTCATTCGGATGTACATCGCAGAGAAGGCTCCACATGTGTTACCGAATATTTCCATGGACAAGCTGGTCATGGAAGAGGTTGCATGCGACATCTCGACAGTTTTTTCAGCAAGACTACACAAGAAGAAGAAGGCACCTTTGCCCGCTCTTCCTTCATGGATCGGGTTGTATGAGATCTAGAGTCTCAAGCATGTTGAGGCCGAGACGGAGGAATTCAAGAGGTTCATCTTCGACACCATATGTTTCAATCTATATGTCCTACATCGCTTAGTGGAGGACCATTTTCTGAGAGTGTATCATCCTTGGATCCATGGGGCATGTCATTGGCCTGATGAAGACCCATGGAGATGCTACTACAACCCCTCAAGGCTCAATGAACCGGACAGAGTGGTTGTAGAATGGTTAGCAGTGCACAAGGCAGCAACATTTGAGAGAGTAGCAACATCAGTAGTAGCAGAGGGCAGTAGATTTTCTCATGACAAAGGCAAGAGGAAGGTTGCCGACAGTGCAGAGGCAGAACAAAGCTACAAGTTCAAGGCATATCTGATTTTAATGAGAGCAGCTTTGGAGATTGAGGCAAAGAAGTGACATCATAACAAAAGGATTACACGAAGGCAAAAGGAGAAGCAGAAGTTGGAGGAGGAAGAGAATAAGTTTCAGGAGGTGAAGCAACAACTAAGGGAAGAACAAGATCTGCGTAGAAAGGAGAAGGAAGCACAATAGGAATAGGAACAAAAGGAAGTGCAGTGTGCGCACATTGCTAAAACTACACAAATGCAGGTTATTGACTCATCAGAATAGTTGGTAGATAGCAAACATGGTGAGAAATATGTATCTCTTATGCAATTTCAAGAACGATTGATCGTGTCCGCTGTGCACAAACACTCAACTGCATTGGCTGATGCTACAAAGGCATATGCCGAAGCCACCAGCTCAAGTGTAAGATTCTCGATAGCTAAGAACAAGCACATGGCTAAGGAATTGCAAGCGACTAAGCAGAGAGAGGAGAAAGCTATAAAATCTGCCAAAACAAAGTTGAAGAAAGTGATACTTGATGAAGTATCGTCTCTTGAGATAATCATGCAAAAGTTGTACTTCAGGTTCGTCATTGTGCATAAGTTAGTTGTCCATCTTAATGATTGGCAGCAACACTACACTAGGAGAGCACGCATCTTGACAGACATACACACTACTATCGATCACATGCAGATATGGACAATGAGGTACAAGGGAGGCCCGTTGTACTTTCCAAAGTTGATGAATTCAAAGGCAGTGGAGTTGAAGGCACGCGTCCAGAGTCGGTTTCAGAACTATGAGGAACTCCCACAGCTCATCACCAGCTTACAAGCTTCACATGCACAAGTGTTCAGGAGCATAGATGTCATTGTGCGCATTCATGCGATCCCATCCATTGGCACACTCACTGAGGTGAAAGCAAAGAATCAAGTCCAACTGGAGTTGAACATGTACCTCAAGCAGTTGATGCGCATAGCCACCAGCGCAACTTTGTAGATGAGCACAGACACTATGCACCAGTATTTCGCTAGTCCGGCTGCACTCAAGGCCATGATGTGCATGAAAAGTTGGACAAAGGTGCCAAATCAGTGTAGTTGGAAGCAACAGAGGCATGAGTTCGCTTTCAGAAGGATGTCACCATGGAGTACGCAGACACCATAACAGACTACCATGCTTGGCATCAATTTTCTACTATAGATCACTAAGAGGATGTCAATGAGTTAGTCTTCCCACAACTCTCTGAGTCTTAGCAATGTCTTGTATGTCTTACTCAATCCTATTTTTGTCTCACATGGGTACATGGGTAGATTGTATTGTAAACATGTTGTAAAGTGAAAGATCAAGTGTCAATAGTAGAATGCAAACAGTCATGTGTAAGTTGAAGAGTCATGAGGGTAGCTCAAGAGTCACAAAGGGGAATTTCAAGGGTCACCCCACCCTTTGCTATTTATAGAACCTCATAACTCATTGTACAGGATTTTGGGAGCCAAGCTTTTGATAGGTATAACTTAGAGAAATCTTGGAGTGTATTGTAACGAGCCTTGGCTTCTCCACAAGAAAAGTGAGTACATCTCTTTGGAGGAGTAGGCTACAGTGACTATAACGTTCCACTATTGGTTCTAGTGGTTGTCATGGTTGTATGTATCATTGGATCTTTGACTTTTTTAATATAACAGAGCCAACATCTTTCACACATATATTGTTATTGTAGATCGACTATTTTGTTTACTCTAACGATGTATGTAGTTGTAATCTACGCATGTATGTATGGATTATTCCGTATGTGTTTGTATGAATCTTATCGAAGCGTGTTGTTGGAATAACTCATCACTTTGGATTGTCGACTATTCTTCTTTCCATTTCGTGATGTCTTTCAGCTCGTGTGTTCCCTTTCAAGCTGCGTGTTATCGCAGGCTTCTAAGGGGTGCACTCTTCTCCTCTTCCATGTGTTAGAGCATTTCATGCATCTTCCCTGACTTGCTACAAGGTCACACGCTTGCTTCCAACAAGGACATCTTACTTACCTCTATGCGTAACTGTAGTCAAGGTGATACCGTACTACCCATTGTTGGGACTCCTACTCCAAATGGTCTGAGGTCTAGTTGGGACTTCATACCGGTGAGATCACCTGACATGTTGGTAGGTCCAACAACATCAACATTTACGGCGCTAGAAGGGGGGCCATATGACAAGTTGAGTCCTCACAATCTATTTTGAATCTTTTCACATCTATCATGGAGTATGTTACAGTTCATCCTCTGAAATGTCTATTCAACGAACATATATTTGAAGTTGAGAGGGAGTTCTAGGATGACTTGTCTGAAATCACGTATGATGGTGAAGGTGTAGTGGCCTGGCCTGAGCACTTAGATGACTTCCATGCACTCATGGAGAACGTGGAAGGTTCTAATGAAAAAAATGTTTGTACATTTGTTGCGCACACACTTCACGAATACCCATTTCTATGGTGTAGAATGTTGCCCCATAACTACATGCACTCATTTAAACAGTTCAGCGATCTAATAGAGTCCGTTTTTCACCATTTTGATCCTAAAGAACTTGATAAGAAAATGCTAAAACAACGGAAGACCCTGCATGAATCTCTAATGGAATTTTGGCAGCGCTTCTGTTTTCTCCCTTTTGAAGCTCCAAAAAGTAAGTTGAAGTTCCAATATCTTTGGGACATATATGATTATGTATGTATCAAATCACTCTATCCAAAAGAGAAGGAAAATCTCAAACCCTGCTCAGCATACTTCGGTGATGGAGCTGGGTAATCACAAATAGACACAGTCATTGTTACAAGTGTTTGTCCACCTTCCTCTCATCAAATAGCTCCACCCTAGCAAAGTGATGTGGGAGAGCATGCACGTAAGTCTGTTCAACTGTCACATCCTCTCACCCTCACTACTCTTAATTTCTGCTCAGATTTGGTTGAGAAGCCCATGGGTTGTCATATGCACTTGTTACCTCAACCTTCATCCTCATGTTTCGCTGATCCTCCGGATTGTACTATCTCGTGTTCTTCCGTTCCAGAATCCACACTTGTTGTGAACGAGGATCAAGCTATCGAAGGATTTGATGTTGCACAACCAACGTATGCTGTCATTTACGATGAGTATGATTGGGAACTTGAACATGAACTCGCAGTGAAGGATGACCTCCTTCAGTCTGCACCTCCTCCGCTTTTTCCTGACATCTTTGGTGGTTCTTCTATCCTTGATTTTCCTTGTGTAAATCCATTAGCGAATGCATCTACTTCTGATCATTCGCAGAACACATTGGATGTCAGTCCATCATTTGATCATGGAGAGAACAAATCTTTCATTGAGAATCCACTCGATTTTTCATCTACTGTTTTTGGAAATGCAGATGGTGAACATTCTTTATTCTCATCTACCCCTTTGTATGATTCATCAGCTCATGAGGATTCCGATGAACTCATTGATTTTTCTGATCGTAGTTTTTGTGATCTATTTACTCCTATATTTGATCATGATGTTGATTCAATCGTTGTTGGTCTTTCAAAGCCACCCGTTTATGATGATCTCTCTGTCGATGAAATCGAAACCCCGCAGGTTGTCTAGGAAGTTTAGCCTGAGATGATGGTTATGTCAAGCCCTCGTTGTCTTGAGGTTAGTTTCACTTCCGATTAGGAAATTGTTGAAACACCCAAGGATCCTCATCACTCATCTGTATGCATTGAAGATCAATCCAATACATAGATTTCACTTCCTCCACCTGAATCACATGATCCTATCGCTTACACATTGGAGGAGTCATACACAGCAAGCACAGTTGCAAGGCGTAACTTGTCTCGCTTTCTCATTTTTTCTTTTCTGTCACAGTCAGAACAGTGCACATGCTTATCATCTCCACAGAATGTGTCACATTACGATGTTAAGTCTGCAGAATGCTTGTCTTGTTCTTTCACTCTTTTCTTTTCTGTGGACGCGTTTAAACTCGGAGTGTGTTGGTCTTCATTGTTATATCTTTCATGTTTGTTGGTTCACATGACTATCCTTTTCACGAACCATGCCTTCAGCAACATGAGCCAACCAATGCATCGGTGGTTGCATTGGAAATATCACTTCACGTGATCAGACCCACGCATCGTTAGCGTAGGAGCAGGAGTAGTGTTTGCTTTTTGTTTGTCTTCTTGCATGCATGTTTTCCTTCTTACTTTGTTTGTTTGTTTGATTTCCTGCTTTCTTTGCTTACTTGATTTTCTTTCGCATTTTCTTTTGCTCTTTGCTTTATTTTTTTATTTTCTTGTTTACGTTCGTAAGTTACTTTTGCATGAAACTATGTGTGACTCTTAAGACAAGTAGGGTAAAGTAGAAGAGTACTTTTGTATCTATCGAAATTTGGTTATATGTTGTCCTCTCTCTTTATGTAGAACTTGTTATCTTCATTCAATGATATACCAATGGAAAATATGTTCTATTCGAAGTGAATCTTGGTGAAAACACAACACTTGTGCTCTAATTAGTACCACCTATGCTAGTAAATTGTTTTTGGGTTAACCCTTGTCAGCTTAGTCAAGTAAAGTAAGGTGAGAGGGAAAAACTTAATAAGTATGTCAGAGGTATACATAACATACTTCTCTAAAGGAACAACCTCTTGTGATCTCAATAAGTCAAGATCCCTCTTCCACCTCTGAAATAAATAAGTGCCTATGCATAGTTCTTTGAAAAATGAAAAAAAAATGAAAAATTGGAATTGAAAAAAAATGAATAAGGTGAAAGAAGAGAAAGGTTTCCTGTGTAGAGAGGTGATTCAAGTAACTCCATCGGGGTACTGACCAAGATCGCTAGCAGCGGAGTGATGCTTATTTTCCTGTATGACTCCATTAGGGTACTGTTAAGTCCTGCTGGCAACGGAGCAACAACAAAGATGAAACTTAAACTTTGACAGTCATATTACTTGTGCACTAGTATGCCCCTCATCCCCAATTGAAACAATTAAGTTGAATTGGCTTGGAATGTGTATTGACCGATCAAGAGAATGGTAAGTGCTACATCTTTCACTCAAGCTAGTGTGGAAACCAAGATGATCAAATAATCAAACAATACTTCTGGAATATTTAGAATTTCTTTTCATGAAACAAGATCCATTTAGAGAGCTGGATTTCTACCAGTGTGTCGCCAATGTTGTAGCAGCTACAACCATCCTCCAAATTTTTTCCTTGGCTAGGTTTTGGAGCCTCCCTACCAACCATCCTTAGCATCATGTCTTGCACTACCTAGGTACTTATGCTCTCAATTGATTTTCTTTAGCTTATCAACTTGTGTTTGCTAACTTGTTTGTCTTTCACCGACAAGCTGACCTCCCTTGAATTGGTCTCAAACCGGTTCTTTTGCTGACTTGGAAAATTGTGCAGTACTGGAGGGAAACCAACCTTGCTCTCCGAAATTGTGCAGCGCACCTTGGCAGACATCACTACTCTCCAGAATTGGGTAGAGCATGCAGGTTTCCTTCCCCAAGAAAATTGTGTAGAGCAACCCATTACTGGGTTGCTCTCAGAATTTGAGTAGTTCTGATTGGTAGCCTTAGATTTAGTCCATAAATTGCACAAATCTTGAGGGGCAACCAAAGCCACTCAACCCAGAAACTATGCAGAAGTCATCCCAAGTCTTGCTGACTGTTGCATGTGCTTACAGGTTGAATAGTTCCCTCCAGGGCTATGCAATCTTTCCTTGCATCCATGGGCATATTTTTCCTAAAGAAGCAAAAAGCATCCTTAGATTTTAGGGATCTTTTTTTAGCAGCTAGGGGTTACATGCAAAAGTCTTTTTAGAAACCCCCTACCAAGTGTCACTTTTTCCTAGATTTGTGGCATGCATGTCATAAGCCTCAATCTTGTCAATTATTTATTCAACGCCTTCATTATTCACTTTGATCTTGGGGCTCTATCATCCCCAACACATCTAGGAACCTTCAACACACTCATTACAATTGTTTCTCGGTAAGTTTTCTTTTAACGTCTTTTGCTGCTTTTTTTCGCTTTTTGTATTTCGGTTTGTGTGAGTGTTGTTTTCTTGGTTTTTTGAATGCCTGTTGTAATTTTAATTCATGTTATCTTGTAGAAACATCAATTCAAGTTTTGCATGGCATTTCCTTGCTGTCACATGCATGACACTGTTTCTGCAATAACGGTCGTCGTCGCGGCGACTTGCTTTACACACTTCATTGTTTTCCCTTTTTACTGAATTCTTCACTGACTGTAATCACATGCATGTTCATTCACTCATGTTTGCACCATCTTTTCACATGCATTCAGCCCTTACTATTTTTCAATCGCCCATCGGCAGGTTTGAGCTACCTTCGCCCAGACCTTGCCTTGCCCGGCTTGCACTACACATTTCTGGGATGGAAGGCCTTGCCTTGCTCCAAGGAATTGCATAGAGCTTGCCTCACACTGGCCTCCTAGAGTGTGCTCTACAGAATTTTGAGCAGCATTGTCTCAGTTGGCCCCCATGATTACGCAATGCAATTTCCCGGGTAGCAGGCATGCTGACTGAAACTGCTTATTATGCAATTTCAGTCCTCAGGAGGTCAATTTGGACTATGCTCTAGTTAGTCAACTCACTGTCAGTATGGACTGTGCTTTGTGCAGTTCTAGCAGTCAGTCTCCCAACCTCTCCTAGATAAAATTGCGTGAGTTTCCCAGTGAGTCACCGAAGTGTGTTGCATGTCAGTCCTCAAGTTTATTTGGGTTTTCAACTAACAGATTGCTTGCCATGAGTGTTTCTCTATCTCCAGGTATGACAGGTGTTCGTCAGTCTCTCGATAGTACAAGTACAATGGCTTCCAAGAGAGCAGGGTCAAAGGACACCATTGAGAGCACAACTGGAGATGTGGTCGAGCAAGTGTCTATGAGCTTGCCCATCTATGAAGACACTATGATGTTCATAGAAAAGGAGATCAATATTACATGGTAGGACATCAATGATATATTTTCAAGCACCTTTGAGGATAATTTGGAGTACCGCAAAGTCTATGTCAACATACAAAAGTATGGCTTGTATCGGGTTGCATGCAGGTACCCCGCATTTCCATGTGTGTACATCATCCACTGGATTGTCCCGCATATTGATCCAGAGACAATGGTACTGAGAAGTGTTAATGGAATAGAACTTGTTACCTTCAGGGTAGAGAACTTTCAGGAGATGTATCACTTACCGCAGTCGATGAACAAAATGGATGCACTCTTCACACATCCCAACAACAACGCAAACTCAAGAGACATCTTGAAGAGATGGGTGAGAGATTCATCTAAGTTCAGGATGACACCCAACCAAGAATACAAGACAAAGACATTGCGAAAGGCTTATCAGTTCTTGGTCATCTTCGTGTGCCACTTATATGGCCAAGAGAGTACAAAAACCTTCTCAGAGAGTTGGGCGATTATGTTGGATTAGCTGGCGAACAAAGGAAGACCTTTTAATTGGTCTGACATGTTGGTTGTTCAGCTGAAGGGGCAAGTAAAAAATGCTTGGAATGCCCAAGGGTTTGCAAGAAAAGATATTCATGTCCGCATACATTCTTGATGCAATCTGTGCAGGTTGTTCTCCAAGTGCAGCTTCCGTGGAATTATACTACATCTACCTGACCACTTCGTCACCTCGGTGTACATGATGATCTTGTAGCAAGATCCACCTTGCATGTCACAGGCAATGATGGAGGTCTTGGTTAACATAGTAGATTGGTATGCCTCACCCCTTGGCACCTTCATCTGGATGTATAATGAGGAGAAGGCTCCGCATGTGTTACCAGAGTTTTCTATTGACAATATATTCATGCAAGAAGTTGCATACCACATCTCGACAAGGTTGTCAACGAGACTACATAGGAAGAAGAAGTCACCTTGGCCCGCTCTTCCTTTGCGGCTCAGTTTGTATGAGATCAAGAGTCTCAAGCATGTTGAGGGCAAGATGGAGGAATTCAAGAGTTTCACCTTCAGCATCAAAAGTTTCAATCCATATGACCTGCATCACTTAGTGGAGGACATTTGTGTGAGTGTATCATCCTTGGATCCATGGGGCATGTCATTGGCCTAAGGAAGACCCATGGAGATACTGCTACAACTCCTCAAGGCTCAATGAACCAATTAGAGTGGCTTTAGAATGGTTAGCAGTGCATAAGGCAACAACATTTGAGAGAGAAACAACATATTTAGTAGCTTTGGACATCGAGGCAAAAAAGTGAAAATGCAACAAAATGATTACACAAAGGCAAAGGGAGAAGCAAAAGTTGGAGGAGGCAGAGACTAAGTTACAGGAGGTGAAGCAACAATTAAGGGAAGAGCAAGAGTTGCGCAGAAGGGATAAGGAAGTGCAACAGGAACATGAATAGTAGGAAGCGCAGTGTGTGCACATTGACGAAACTACACAAATACATGTTATTGACTCATCAGAACAACTGGTAGATAGAAAATAGGGTGAGCAGTATGTATCTCCTACGCAATTTCAAGAATGAGTGCTCATGTTCGATGTGCACAAACACCCAATTGCATTAGCCAACACTACAAAGGCATATGCCAAAGCCACCAGTTCAAGTGTGAGATTCTTGATAATTGAGAATGAGCACATGGCTATGGAATTGCAAGTGACTAAGCAGAGAGAAGAGCAAGCTATATCATCCGCCATAACAGAGTTGAAGAAATTGATACTTGATGAAGTATCATCTCTCAAGACAATCATGTGGAAGTTGTACTTCAGGTTTGCCACCGTGCATAAGTCAGTTGTCCATCTTAATGGTTAGCAGCAAAGTTGTGCTAGGAGAGCACGCATCTTGATAAATATACACACTACTATCGATCACATGTAGATATGGACAATGAAGTACAAGGGAGCCCCGTTGTACTTGCCAAAGATGATGAATCCAAAGGCAGTGGAGTTGAAGGCACACATCCAGAGTTAGATCCAGGATTATGAGGAACTACCACAACTCATCACCAGCTTACAGGCTTCACATGCATGAGTGTTCAGGAGCATGGATGTCATTGTACGCATGCATGTGATCCCATCCATTGGCACACTCACTGAGGTGAAAGCAAAGAACCAAGTTTGACTGGAGCTGGACATGTAATTTGAGCAGTTGATGCGCATAGCCACTAGCGCAAATTTTTAGATGAGCACAGATAATATGCCTAGTATGTCACTGGTCCGGCTACACTGAAGACCATGATGCATATGCTATATGACAAGTTGGACATAGGTGCCAAATCAGTGTAACCAGATGCAACGGAGGCAAGAGTTCATTTTCAGAAGGATGTCACCATGGAATACGCGGAAACCATAACAGACTACCAAGCTTGGCATCAGTTCACCACCATCGATCACCAAGAGGATGTCGATGAGTTAGTCTTCCCACAGTTGTCTGAGTCTCAGAAATGTCTTGTATGGCTTACTCAAGCCCATTTTTGTCTCACATGGGTACATGTGTAGATTGTATTGTAAACAGGTTGTAAAGTGAAAGACCGAGTGTCAATAGTAGAATGTTAACAATCATGTCTAAGTTGAAGAGTCATGAAGGTAGCTTAATGTTGATCTAGATTGTCATTGATGTCAATATGGCAATATTCTAGATACTAAATGATGATATGAAGCCAAGGAGAAGCATAGCAGATTCGTGAAGAAACAGGAGCAAAGCCATCAGGGAAGCCATTGGAAGTCAAGAACAAGATTAGTCAAAGAAGAGCTATCAGAAGAGGTCATTGGAAGCCACGAGAAATAAAGAGGAACACATCGATGGAGGTGCATAAATAGTGTTAACGGAAGAGTGAACAGTAATATCTTATGAAATACCAGAGAAATATCAGAGGAGTTAACATATCAGAGGAGTATTGCAGAGTATCAGAGGAGTTAACATATTGGAAGATCAGGGGTAGGAAAGTACGGACTCAAGTCCCGCACTCATAGCTAAAGTCCTAAACTCAATCCTAACCGTCAATCTCATAGTCAACCCTTAGATCATGGTTAACTGTGGGGGTTAAGGCCAATTTTTAATCCATGTGCCAATCGAAGTCCCACAAACCGTCGATTGAGATAACATTGTGGACCCGCTGCACCATTATAATACATCTTAAAGAAATATTGCATCCACCATACCACAAGTGTTTAAAGTCTTGTCACATTAAAACCTCCGCTTGAGATATTATTATGGACCTGATTTCTCCATTATAACATGACCTATTGTAATATCACATCCATTGTATCAGAACTTTCATATCGCAATTCATAAATGGATGTCACAGTAAAAACTACGATTGCGATATTATGGTGGACCCGACTGCACCACTATGACATAACTTAATGTAATATCGCATCCGTTGAATCGCAAATTTCAAAAGGGATGACATTTTAAAGCTGTCGTTTGTGATAAAGTTGTGGACCCGATTGAGTTATTAAAAGAAGCTTATTAGAATATCGAATCCATCGCATATCACAAGTCTTGAAGAAATGTAACGATGGTAAACCGCTGATTGTGATAAGGTTGTGGACTCGATGGGTTTATTAACAATTGCCTAAGATCATATCGCATCCGCTCAGTCAGCAGTGGGGGGATTGATTATGTTATGAGAAGACCTCCGAAAGTTGCAATTGCGATTAAGGTGATGATGTGGCAGGTGGGACCACCCATTATATGGTTTTAACTATGTTGATATGTGAAGATCGATGATGTTAATATCGGAGGACAGAGTATGTTATGGGCACGACTTGTAAAAGACCTTTAGAAGTTGCGATTGCAATTAAAGGAATGACGTGGCAGGTGGGATATCCATATGGGTAACGTATCTCAGGCATCTATCATAGAGAAGAGGTAACAGTTTGTGAACTTGAAGGAACAAAGGAAGCCGGAAGGTCAAGTGAACGAAAGTTCGAGAAGTCGAAGGTCGAGAAGCCAAATGGTACTGCAAAAAAGGAAGCCAAAAGTCAGGCGTATTAGTCATCTATAACTGAGAACAAGGAAAGTTCACAACGAGCGAACTGTAAGAAACCGAGGAAGCTAAAGGTCTAGTAGACGTGGAAGAAGTAGGAGGACAGAAGTAAGTCATAGGTCCAGTAGGGTTGGGAGCATAGAATTACTACCAAACATATCCAAACAATATATAGCAGAGGGTTGGATTTCTTGGGGTTGGTGCCTCAGAATTGGAAGGATTGGTGTCTTGGGAGTTGGTGCTCCTAAATCTAAGGTTGGCACCTTGACAAGATAGGGTTGGTGCTCTGGAGGTTGGAGCCTCACAAAAAGTCCAAGTTGGTGCTTGGCAACTGGTTGAAGCCCTATATACATTGTACTTGATTTATTGAAAATATTAAATTAATAAAAGCATTTATTCCTGTTATTCATTTCTGTGTTCTAAATATAAATGATTTAACTATAACAATTGAAAATAAATATTGATTCACCCCCACCCCCCCTCATTATTTCCAACAATTGGTATCAGAGCCAGCTTCTTCATATTAGCCTAATAGCTAGAAGAAGGATTCTTAGTCATAATGAGAAATCAAGAAGTGTCAGGAAGACCTCCTCTATTGGATGGCACAAATTTTGGTTTTTGGAAAAAAAGAATGTCCTACTACTTAATTTCCGTTGGACCTGAAGTTTGGCATTTAGTTTTAAATGAGTACACGGCTCCTTCCACTCTTCCAATGGATCAATATGAAATGAAAGCTTATATTGCAAATGCAAAAGCCTTAAACTCCATCACTAGTGGAATCGCTGATTTTGAATTTACAAAAGTCATGAGTTGTAACTCGGCCAAAGAAGTATGGGATAAGCTAAATAGCTTATACGATGGGGACTCCAAAGTTAAGAAGGAAAAGCTTCAAACTCATAGAAGGAAATATGAAAGTTTGAAAATGGATGATGAAGAAGATATTGCATCATACTTTCTCCAAGTAATTGAAGTGGTCAACTCTTTTAAAGAATTGGAAGAAAACATTGAAGAAAGCAATATTGTTCAAAAGGTCTTAAGATCTCTCTCAAACAGATTTGACTCCAAAGTAAGTGCTATAGAAGAAATCAATGATCTAGATACTCTCAATATGGATGAACTTCATGGAATCCTCATTGCCTATGAGATGAGAAAAGGATGCCCAAGCTCCAAAGATGTAGCATTCAAGGCCTCAAAATAAAAAAATGGGAAATAATGGAATACCAGTGGCAATGACTTCGATGTTGAATCTCAATTGGCACAATTTGTACGAAGACTAAATAAAGGATCTAAGCTAAAAGGTAAGTACCCTCTTATTTGTTTCAAATGTGGAAAAATAGGTCATTATGCTACAAAATGTCCTCTCAAGCACGATAGTGATGGTGAGGAAAATTATAAAAGGATGGTATACAAAAAGAAAGGGTTCAATAAGAAGAATTTCTTCTCTAAGAAAGATGAGTCTAATGAAGATGAATTTGTAGTCATAAAAAAGAAATCAACTAATTAGTTCCCTCACTGCAAAGGAGGTAATGATGAATCAGATGAAGAAAATGACCATGCTGGAAGCTAAGAAGTATTATTCATGGAATTCACAAATGATGATGATTTAGGTCTAGAAGGAAATGTAGATGAATTTTTAATGAGTGCCATTAAAGAAAATGAGAAATTACGAAATAAAATCATCTCTCTCAAGGTAGAAAATGAGGAAACAAAAATAAGGGAAGACCTCTTGAAAAATAAACTAAAAGAAAAAGAAGAAATTTGTGAAGAACGTGAAGCTGAAATAGTATCTCTGAGGAAGGAATTGGAGAAATTCAAAAAGGGTTCGGAAAGCTCTCAAATACTTGACATTAGTCTAAATAATCAAAAACCTCAACATGACAAATCTGGGATAGGTTTTAAAGGAGAATCATCAAGTACTAAGAATAATGCAAAAAGCTATGTCGACGTACTTTCCAGCAACCCAAAATAAGAAAGATTATTTCATCAAAGGCCCATCTCAAATCCAAAGAATGAAGTGAGTAACTCCAAGGAAGAATGTTGATTCAAATCATGGCTATTACAACAGGTACAAAACTATCTTTTTTGGGCATTGTTTTTATTGTAAAAATTTTGGTCATCAAGCTAGACATTGCATGGCCCATGAAACACCAAAATTGAAGGATCAAACAAACAAACCATATGGTCCCAAAGGTCAAGGACAAATCAAGACCTACAACTCTTTTGATCCCTTGGCCAAATTTGATCCGATTTGCTTATTATGTAATTATAATGGACACAATGAACAAAATTGCCCCCTCAAAAGAAGAAGAGCAAGAAATGAGAATCCTAACACGGATAAATGTGGCCTAGCTCTATGTGCTCACAGTGATGAAAATCATTGGTTTGTGGATAGTGGGTGCTCCATACATATGACAGGGGACAAAAGGAGGGTTGTCTCATTAAACAAAAAGGAAGGAAATGTATCCTTTGGAAGTGGATCTGCCAAAATTGTTGGAAAAGGAACTGTTACACTTATTAATTGAAAAGGAAAGGCTCAAAATGCTTTGGTAGTAAACGGGCTCAAACACAATCTCTTGAGTGTTATCCAAATCTGTGATCAAGGACATAATGTTGTCTTTAGCACTAAAGATTATGAAATAAGAAACTCTTCCTCAGGGGAACTTATGGCGAAAGTGGTTAGAACACCAGATAACATCTACATTCTAAACAAAATTCAAGAAGATAAATTTTACTTAAGTCAAACATATGAATGTTGGATGTGGCACAAGTGACTTGGACATACAAGCTTTGATAACTTGATCAATATCAGCAAGATTAATGCAATACGAGACATCCCAAAGTTATCCAAGCCAAATCAAGGAGTATGCAGTCCATGTCAACATGGAAAGAAAACTAGAAATAGCCACAAGACCAAGGAGTTTTCTACATCAAAGCCTTTGGTGATCATCCATGCTGATTTATGTGGACCAACTAGAACTCTGACACTCCAAGGAGAAAGGCACTTTGCTTTATTTGTTTATGAGTAGACTAGAATGATGTGGGTATATTTCATAAAATATAAATCCAAAGCATTTGAGTGTTTTAAGAATATTAAAACTCTTGTAGAAAATGAAAAGGACTCTAAGATTAAATGTCTCAGAACAGATAGAAGGGGAGAATTCACATCAAAAGAATTTGATGAATTTTGTAAAGTACATGGAATCGAAAGAGAACTCTCTACCACCAAAACACCCAAGCAAAATGGGGTAGTTGAAAGAAGAAATCGAATAGTTCAAGAAATGGCAAGAACAATGTTAATAGCAACTAACTTGCAGCCAAAATTCTGGAGAGAAGGAGTCGGGATAGTTGTTTATACCTTGAATCGAACTCAACTAAGACCAAATAATGAGAAGACTCCTTATGAATTATGGAAAGGAAGACCTGCTTCAGTAAATTACTTCAAGATTTTTGGAAGCAAGTGCTTCATAAAAATCAATGATGGCTCACCAGGAAAAATTGATTCTTGGGTTGGCGAAGGGATATTCATGGGATATTCTACAAGGAGCAAAGCCTACAAGTGCTACAATAATCGACTACGGAGAATAGTGGAAATCATTGATGTGAAGATTGATGAAGACCTTCCAGAAAAAGAAATTGAAGAACATGAAGTTGACCCTCTCATTGAAGAAGAACCTGAAAAAGAAGAAAAAGATCAAGAAAAGCACAAGGAAAAAGAACAATCTCAAACCCCTTCTAAGATGAATTTTCTCCAAAAACATCACCTAGAAGAGCAGATTATTGGAAATATAGATGGAGGGATGCAATTCCGAAGAAGGATTACAAGTACACCAAAGAAAAATGATGTTGCTCTTCTATACATGATAGAACCATAAACATTTACTCAAGCAAGGATCCTCATTGGGTAAAATCCATGGAAGAAGAAATGTCTCAAATCAAGAAGAATGAGACATGGGAGCCAGTACCTCGTCCAAAGGATAAAAATATAATTGGAACCAAGTGGGTGTTCAAAAACAAAATGAATGAAGATGGACAAATCATCAGAAATAAGGCAAGGCTTATTTGTAAAGGTTATTCACAAATTGAAGGAATTGACTTTGAAGAAACCTTTGCACTTGTAGCTCGTGTGGAAGCTATAAGGATGTTCTTGGCATTTTCTTGCTCAAAAGGATTTAAAATCTATCAAATGGATGTAAAATCAGCATTTCTGAATGGGAAACTCAAGGAAGAAGTCTACATGGAGCAACCAGAAGGGTTTAATCTAGCAAAAGGAAAGGACTTTGTTTGTAAGTTGAAAAAGGCATTATATGGGTTGAAAAAATCTCCTAGAGCTTGGTACACAAGATTGGATCACTATCTATAACAACAAGGCTTCAAGATAGGGGTGGCAGGAAGTAATCTCTACATAAAGATGGATGAGGATAAGTTACTAGTCACACTTGTCTATGTTGTTGATTTGATTTTTGCTAGTAATAATGATGAGATGAGCCATGAGTTTTCTCAAAATATGTCAAAAGCGTTCGAGATGTTGATGATAGGAGATTTATCTTACTTCCTTGGACTACAAGTATCTCAAACCATGGCAGGCATGTTCATATCTCAAGCCAAATATCTTAAAGACACGCTTAAAACATATGGAATGGAAGACTATGCACCCATGAGCACACCTATGACCACAGATTTCAAATTAAGAAAAGATGATTACTCTCCTCCGGTAGATGCAACTCATTACAGGTCAACAATTGGAGCCCTTCTATACTTAACTGCTACAAGACCCGACATTATGCAAGCAGTAGGTATGGTGGGAAGATTTCAATCATCTCCTAAACAATCCCATCTATTGGTTGTAAAAAGAATTCTCACACTTGAAAGGAACTCCTGATTTCTGTCTTTGGTACCTTAAGAGCTCAACTCTTACTGTGACTACATACACCGATGCTGATTGGGTCGGAAGTGTCGATGATCGAAAAATTACTAGTGGAAATACATTCTTCCTGGGAGACTGTCTAGTATCTTGGATCAACAAAAAACAAACATCCATATCACTATCTACAGTTGAAGCCGAGTATATAGTTGCCGTAGATTGTTGTACTCAAATATTATGGATGAAGGAAGCTATCAGCCTCAACAAAAATCTAGTGATGCACTCAAAGACCAAACATATACCAATCAAGTATTATTTCCTTCGTGAACAAGTAGCTGAAGAAAACGTCATCTTGGAATATATCAATACTAAGGAGCAGACAACTCATATTTTCACAAAACCTCTTCCTTGAGAAGCATTTGAACATCTTCATCAAAAATTGAGGGTTATTTCTCTAGCATCACATTAAGTTGATTCATAAAGATGTTGCATGACAAAGGGAGCAGTGTGACAGGGGGAGTCCTTGTGCACTCCTTTGCCATGATGTCAAAGGCGGAGAGAAGAGTAATATTGCCATCAATAAAAAAGGGGGAGATTGTTGATATAGATTGTCATTGATGTCAATATGGAAATATTCTAGATACTAAATGATGATATGAAGCCAAGGAGAAGCAGAGCAGATCCGTGAAGAAATAGGAGCAAGAAGCCAAGGAGCAAAGCCATCAGGGAAGCCATTGGAAAGACATTGGAAGCCATTGGAAGTCAAGAACAGGAGCAGTTGAAGAAGAGCTATCAGAAGAGGTCATTGGAAGCCACGAGAAGCAAAGAGGAACACATCAGCGGAGGTTCATAAACAGTGTTA
>APFE030679982.1:55232-102426 GCA_000404065.3 Pinus taeda
TAACTTCATCACATCACATTAGGAAGATAAGTTAGACATAAACTAAAAACGACAAAAAGAACTAGGAAAGGCTGCTTAAGTATATATTGTACACTTCACTTCATCAGCTTACGAGCCCCCGGGTTGACAATTTATGATAGCAATTTAGACAACACTAAATTGACCAAACACTACTAAAGGCACAATGTGAAAAAATGTGCTATGTTGCTAAAGAAGAAATGTGCAAACCAAGAAAACTTAAGAAAATTAAAAAATACAAAGCCAAAAATCAAGAATCTTAATCTTTCAGGTACCAAAACACAATCAAATCAGGTTATAGAAGGAAATCAAAGGTTACAAGAGAATATAATGAAGAATAAATTGTTCACCAGTATGGTCGCCAATTTGTTATGGCAGACAAATCACTCTTGCGGACAAGAGGGATCTCCCTAGACTAAGTCAAGATCTAGTAACAAACAGACAAATGACTGCTACATTTCCTTAATTCATAACTGAAGAATGAAGTGTGATGTATGCAAGAGCCTCTTAAATTTTCCATGAAATGGTTATGGAAGTCCTTTTAATTCCTTCAAAAGCCTTTCCTCACTGCTTCAAAGGAAGATCTGCATGAGCATAAATAAACAAGGCATGAAAGCACAAAGTAGATGAAGGTAAAACATATAATGAATAGAAATCAAAATATAGCATAAATCACCAAATTAAACCAATATTCAGTGATAAACCATGCAAAGGATCAAGGAGCTTTTCAAAGATCATTGGAACAGATGCAAGTAGGAAAGAACAATGCTTGTATTAAATATTGAACAAAAAGAAGCATTACAACTTTGGCCTTGATGATGTATGTCACTTCCCAATGGTCTCCAATCCTCTCCTTAGATGAAAATATTTCCAACCTTATTCCAATAACCTAAATTTACATTCAAAAATACCCCTTAGCCCTCTATTCTATGTTGAATTTACAGGAAGAGAGGAGGAGGTTTGAGATCCTCTTCTCAAGGGATGAGATCCTCAAAAGGAGGGATTAGGGTTCCACAAAGGGAGGGAGTTTACTCCATGAACAGAGGGATGAGGCCCAAGTATGTAGAAGCTCAAGTCTTTCACTCAAGAAATATTCCTCCAATAAGGCTTCTAGAAATCATTTTTTATTTTTACTTACGATAAGAGATTTGTGTAGTTCGTAATATAGGACAAAGAGGAAATTAGCGCAGGACATAATGGTAAAATTTGTGGTTGCACAAATTTTGGCTAAGAAACAACGCACATGTTTAAAAGTAGTTTTTTGAGCAATGTAATCTAGAATTCTTGTAGACTTTGGGTTTGTTTTGCTTCTAACATTGCAGGGGAATGCTTGGAACACTTTATCGGATAGGGAGAGATCTAGATTCGCAGTCATTTTCCTAATGGTGACAAAATGATGTGTAACAGAGATCAAAGAAAAATTAATTGCTGACAAAGATTTCTTCTAAGAGAAGGTTATAGAAAATATAAGAACCATAATCGGGTCAACAAATGATACATTGATAGCATCAACCAATTACCATAATCTAGTCAACTACTATGACACATGGTGAATCAACAACATCATATAATTACCAATTCATGGTAAATCATTAGTATCAACTACTTGTCATATCCTTGTTGGTACCTGGCACATGGCATATCTTATAATTAACTAGTCACCATATTCTAGTTACACTAACACATGGTATACAAACTAGGCACACTAACACACGGTATACAAACTAGTCACCATCACCGTAGCCAATATCTTTGACTTGTGGTGAATCACTAAGGGCCTCACTCTTCATGAGTGATTTATGGCCTGATGTTAAGTGTTCTCCTAATCCTATTTGGAGAGTTTGAGCTTGATGTTGAAATGCACCCACTCAACTAAGTGCATAGGCCTCTAGGACCATTCTTTCTCAATCTAGTCAATAACTTCGACTCGGGAAGAATGTTTGTCCTCTGTCGAGCCATTCTCCTTAAGGTAGAACATTTTTCCCCTACTGGACCATTCTCCTAAGGTATAATGTTTGTCCCATGATACTATCATATCAACCATCTAGACCATTCTCCTAGTCAACTTGATCTGAAAAGAATGTTTGTCCTTGATGTTGTTATCTCATCACTCCCTCTTGTTGAGAGAGATATGCTCAGTCATTTCAAGATTTTCCTCGAAGTATAAAAACTTCATCCTAGGATCAATCTGCTTGATTATAGAACTAGATCTATACCACTCTCTTATGTACCATGTCTTGGTACTACATCTCAAGGTGCCCCAACCTATCATCATATTGTCACCTGCACCTGATCAAATAATTTTGCAAGTAGTTTCTGAAACCCCACTGCTTCAAAACTTTCCATATAGCTGTAATATAATTGGCCACTACAATATGAAGTGTGACAGATGTTTGTTTCATGCAAATAGTCATAATGAATCTTAGACTAAAACAATATATCGATGAAATTTTTATGTCTCCAACAATCTCTTCCTAATCTGAATATGCAATTGTACTTCATTATTTGAGAAAAAACTAAAAACATAATTGCCTTTTCCATGACCAACTGTACCATGCTGGTACACCAACCCTTTTATTGGGTTTATCACCATAGTTGCTTCCATGTAATCTTGACTAGGTGCCCCCTCTCACATTGAAACATGTCCTGTTGTGGTAATTTCGGTTGCTCTCTCTGCCATTCTAGCCTCTCAGCATATCAGATATCTACCCTAAGAATGTCAATGATAGTCCATAATTTTGAACTCAGAGATCTACTCCCTATGAAGCTAGTACAAGGCTCTCTGATGTCTCCCAGATGAAATTCTTTCTGCCACAACTGCTCCCTCTAATACAGGTCCTTCAACTTTAATTAGATACAAATCACATGAAATCAACCAATCCTAGCATGTTTGCTTGTAATATCCTTCTTATGAACTTGTGCCCTCGATCTTTAGCTTTGTTGGCAGACATAGATCATCTCATTGCCTTGCATAGGTTTTAAAAGTGATCTTTTAACTTCTCTGCTTCACCAACTCTCATACCATGTTGATTTTTTAGTACAATTGATACAAGTACTTCATTTATGAACTAGGGTAATTACTTGTGAATATATAAATAGTTATTTTATCTTTGTCAAGCAATCACACTTTAGAAATTCAACCAATAATCATGAAAGAAAAGTAAAGATCACAAATGTTGAAAAATTAGGATATGTGAGATCACGTGTAAGAGAGAGATATGTGTGTATTAAGTGAATGTGTAAAATGAAAAAGTTCAAGTGTATTTTATACCCAATATACCCAAGAGACATGTCTCTTAAATTAAATTACTTCTCTTTGTAAATTAAATTCTAGTAAGCCTACACATTTACATTTTTACTGATATTTGTTAAAGTGTTTGAATCTCAAGTAAACAATGGTGCGCAGTAACACCTGGTAAGTATAGTTATTTACATCTTGTTCCTTATCCCATATTTTACGCAAATACTTATTTAAATTATGGTGGGTAGTAACTTAACGTGAGTATGAGTTATTTTCAAGGATCTTAATTTTAGGTGGTTTTGTTGATTTCCTCTCTTTTAATTTTCTTTCTTCTATTTTAACATTTAATTTTATTTCATGTTTTTATATAGTATTATAAATACATCAAGGATTATGAATATCGACCATAACTACTTTCTTCGACACAAGGTACCCAAGTATATTTTTTGGTTATTATCATTCATGTACAAATTTTGGTCATATGGCTAGGGATTGCAAAACTTATAGCAAGAGTAACTACAAAGGATATCATCTAAACCCTAGAAGCATGTTCACAAATAGACAAGTCAGAAACCCTAATGCATTCTCCAGTAAAAGGTACAAAACATTTTCTCCATCGTTCAGGTATAACACATAATGCTTTAAATTCAATAACCTTGGGTATATTTCTCGAGACTGTATAAGTGACATGAAGTGGATTCCTAAGAAAATTAGGTAAGAAAGAAAACCCACTAAGGTTTGGAGAAGAAAACATGTCGAAGAAGAAATATTACTAGGGGGAGGAACCCCGCAATAGAAAGACACCCTTTGGCATTAATGTCAAATGGAGAAAAAAAAGGAAGAGCAACATGGAGACGAACCAAGTGAAGCATGAAGAAAAGGGCAGCATGATGAAAAGGGGAGAATAACGACATGGTGAGCATGATGACAAGGGGAGCATGAGTGTTGACATCAATGAAAAATGGGGAGATTGATGGAAGAATTTGTCATTGATGTCAAAGGGTGAATGGGTCGGATTTTTTTTGATAATTTGCATGCACATTTTAGTGAATTTGGATGCATAGATACTCTATATTAGTAGCCCTTGTCAACCTATTTCATTTTATAGGTGGCACACCCTGTGGGTCCTCTTGGTTGGAGGGATATTGATGTTTGAAGTTTGATGTCCCAAGTGGATGTGTTTGACCCATCATCTTGCTCCTAAATTTCATGGCCTTAAAAATTTATTGTTTCTTCTAAAAGAAGGACAAATATATGATTTAAATAAATCTAAGTCCATGAGGCCATAGAAATCTTGGGAAAAAATATTATTAAAGGAAAAAAAAAAAACTTTTGAAATTGCATAATCCTTCTTGAAATGGTCGTCTTGATCAAGAATGTTAGTGTGGAAAAAATTCAAATAATTTATGGGTAGGTCAGCCCCACTCTAGGATCCTTCCTAACATATATATATACATATACATATACATATACATATACATATATATATATATATATATATATATATCATCTGTGAAGCACAAAAGTATCATCATTAATTCAGATCATTCTTCAATCACAGATCCGTAGGAGTTGTTTGAGACCTGGAGCTTATTGAAGATCTGAAGAAGGATGGTCAAAGTTCTAAAAATTATGATTTGGTTGGCCCTGTCTTCTGTAGAGAACTTGTTGGTTAAATCGAAGCATATAATGTTTGAACAAGAGGAAACGATCAAAGACATTAATATTTTTTATGTAAATCATAGCTTGGATGAATTGATGGTGGATCTCAGGGAAGTTAAAGTTGTAGCCAAACTAAGTTTGGAAAACCCCAATTGATTTTAATTGTTTGTTTGCATTTAATGGCCAATTAATATTTTTATTTATTTGACTGTAAGTACGTTTAGAATATGTTAGTTTTAGAGTTTCAAACCATGTTCGGAAATTTCTATTATGAACTTTCGTAGCATGTCGAGATTCTCTATAATGCTTCTTGGTGATGCCACTAGAATGATTTTTGGTTAGAAATGTAATCAAGGGCTATGTGATGAAGACTTTGTGGCCAAATTAGTAAAATCTACCAATTGATTCATGATCTAGCAGTGAAGGTAGTAGCGTGTGTGGAGTCGGACAACCGCTAAGGATCAATTCCTACAAAGGCACAAATAAACGGTTGCATTGGATCAGGTGAAAGCCCTAGGTTATTTTGATGGAAAAGTAACCCTACACATAGAGGCTTAGATAAACGAAGTTCTTATGATTAATAGTTTTCTCTTTGATGGATTTATCATTGGTGAAAAAGGGCCACTTGTGGTGCTTCGCGAATCTGGTTTGATGATAATGCTTCTAGAGTATAAAGGAGGCACTTGAATTATTTTTTATTTTTATAATTAAATTTTAAGCCCAACTTCAAAGTGAAGAGGCCTCTAAATTATCTTAGTGAAATGAAAGGCAAGTACATGGAAAAATACATCATTATACCTCACTTATGAGAGTGACCTAAAAATGGTCTACTCAAATCACAAATTTGACTGCACTAGTGAAATCCTTTTGATTCCAAGTAAAATGAGTATAAAATCAATTAGATTATGACACCATCAACTCTAGAACCCATAAAAATCTCCAAGTTTCCATAGTAAAAAGAATATTATAGGTATATTCTTGAAAATATTCTAGGGAATATACCCTAGGAATATTCCTATTGAAAAACGCACCAGCAAGGTTCCGTTCGACCTTGTCCTAGTTTCACGGCTGCTCATTTTGCCCTATGTCGATTATGGTTGTTCGTCACATGAAATGGCACAGTTTAAATAAAAAAACATCAATAGACGTTTAAAAACCCCGCCAACTAGCAAGTTGGTTGGCGGGTTATGTTTAGTGCTTTGGTTGTGGCAGGGGTCACAATTTCAAACCTCGTAGACCCCTATTTTGCATTACAAACAATAATATATATTGTTTTTGAGTTGTTGGTTAAAAATGTCACCGAATTTGGTGTATGTGCCACAAAATCTAGCAGCTGTTCCAAATGTAACAGTGATGCCAAATTTATCTAGACATCCACTAACTTTATCCCCCAATTGCCAAATTTGGGCTAGACTTCCAACTTTAGCTATGGTCCATTTTTATCTGGAGCATAACTAAATTTATCCAATGCCAAATTTGACTAGAAATTTGATTGTCTATAACTTTCACATATGAACTCGAATTAAGGTGTAGTTTTTATGATTAGAAATCTCTCATTGTGCTCTTCAACTTGATGTTGATCTCACTGATATTTTAGGAATTTAACTTTTAGGCCTTTTGGGATCCTCCTAGATAATTCCCCTAAGAGCTTTTGGGCCTCCAAAATCCTTATCAACCAACAAGCTCCTTTTCAATCCATCGTACCTTACTAGGATGCATTCCTTTGAAACCCACTCGAAGGTACTCCACATCACCTCATCATGAAGTCCTGCTTCTTCTGTCTAGGATGATACCTTTGGGAAAATTTTCCAAGTATTCTCAAGCAAAATCATCCACTCATAGAACTTGACAACTCTCCTCAAGATCCATGATCATGGGAGGCTCATAAAGTTTCAAGTTCTCATCAATGACTACTAAAACATCTGCATATATGCTATAATATCAAGGTAATAATCATTTGTTCCAATTTTTTCTAAGATGGTGAATGGACCATATCTTATTGGTTTCAACTTCTTACCTTCTCCCTTCAATATGTCCTTACTTATGTGAAGTCATACCCTATCTCCAACCTGGAATTGGTGATCAACTCTATGTTTGTCATGTCGGGCTTTATATTGTGCATGAATCGTTTCTAAATGTTCTTGCACTACTTAATGAATCATTTGGATTTTTCAAATGAACTTGTAAGCTTTTCCTTCATTACTTCATTCACTAGAATCTTTATCTTTCCCAAATACCAAATCTAAGGGACCTTTTAGTAGGTACCCAAAGCACATCTCAAATGGTGAAATTTGAGTAGAAGAGTGCAAAGCCATGTTGTATGCATGCTAAACATAAATTATCTATTCATCCCACAACTTAGGATAATTGTTGCAATACCCTCAAAGAAAATGAATCATTTTTTTGTTGACAACCTTTGTCTTTCTATCAATCTATGGATGGAATTTTGTACTCCTCTTTATCTTGGTGTCCATCATCTTCCACGAGCTTATCCAAAAATCTCCAAGAAATCGAGATTCTTGATCTGAAACAATGGATATGGGAAACCGAAAATGGACCCATACATGTTGAAAGAAAAGTTGATCAGTGTGTTCACTCTTAATTTGCTTCTTACATGGAATCAAGAGACACATCTTGCTAAACCTATCCACCATTACATACAAGTAGTCATGACATTTTCTTGATAAAGGCAACCCCCCTACAAAATCCATGGAGATACTCTCCCAAGGATGTGAAGGAACAGGGAGTGGTATGTACAACCCCAATTTTGTATTAGTGGGCTTACAAACAGAGCACATCACACATCCATTTACATATTTGGCTATAATTTATTTCATTTGAGTCCAATAATGAAACCTCTACAAGTGAGACATAGTTTCTACTACCCCAAAAGTGACTAGACATAAGAGGAGTGTGAGCTTATTGAATTACGTGGACTCTTTCACTTGTAGGAATACCTAGCTTGCCAAGGTGGTAGAGTAACTAGATCCAGGTGGATCTTCAGACACCATGGCATAGAAGCGCTTGAAAATCAAAGTGATCAAAATGATGTCGAACCAGGACTAGATCGAAGAGCTCATCTTCCTAATCATGGAGGTGTGAATGGTTCTTTAATCTGAGCCTGGATGACGAAGTTATTGCAAAAAGAAGGTCATCTTGATCCTTAAGAAAATGAGGTTTTTCCATAAAAAGTGGACTTTAAGCCTTAAGAGGAAAATCGCAGTCGGCATAGTCCAAAGGGCGGACTTAAGACAGGGCCTTTAGGACCCTCGATTAGCGATCTCCAATGTTGGAGTTGAGGGCCTAATAGATGCGATATCGACGCTTTACAGTTATGCGATCAACGATGAACGGGACTTTAGCCCTTGCGATTAGCGATTGCCAATATCGGCGATCAGAGCGATCGATGATCGGCGTCGGCACATGCTCATGTATCGATGAAGGACCAGGCCCGCAGTGATAGCAATATAGCAATTAAATTGCAGTCGTCTGATCTGGAACCGATCAACGGGTCCAGATCTAGTCAGCGACATCGACGATCGGTGATTGGTGCCTTACGATCCCGACTTGCGATATATCCCAGACCCGATAAATTTATAAGTCCGATTTTATAAATTTTGAAATCCAAACTGTTGGATTTTTCAAATGATTTTTAGTGTTTTTCCAGGTTTTGTCATATCGTTGTAAAATGATAAAAGGCCTATTTTTTACGTTTGTTGTAATGGTCGATGCTTCTAAGCAAACGACTTCTATTCTGAATAGAAACGACCCTGATTTTGATGCGGTTGTGTCCCAAACTTGTTATAAAACACGATGGGTAACAGAGAGCCAAGGGGGGGGGCAAGAGGAAGAGAGCCTGTGCTGTAGAGCCCAAAAGCTTGTTAATGGTGCCCAGAGTATGGATGTAGAGAGCCGGGGAAGGCAAAAGACTGTGTAAACAATGGGCGAGGGCAATATGATGGCAAGCCCGAGAGGCTGCGCGGAAAGGCTGTGAGTAAGAAGCCAGAGAGCCTGCATGCCAGAGAGAGCTTGAAGCTAGCACAGCGCTTGAACCCCAGAAAGCCACAGAGCCATTTAATCTATAGTGCAGATAGCCATAGAGGCACAGCGTTTGAAATTCAGGCAGATCCAGATTGGCAACAATATAGCCAGTATGCTATGAAGCCAAATAACCGAGAGCTACAGAAGCCAAGAGCCAGAGCAGTTCTTCCTCTTCTTGTGATCAATTCATCTCTTGATCGATTCTTCTTGATCCTGGATCAATGCCTCTTTGATTGATTCTTGTGATCATTTCATATGTTGATTAATGCTTCCTTGATGGATTCTTCTTTGATCGCTTATTCTTCTTACATATTGATGCCATGGGATCAGTGTTTCAGCAAGCTTCAGCACTTTGGCAGTTGCTTCAGAGCAGCGCTTCTTCATATGGTCATTCGTAGTGAGACCATGACAGATTGGGAGCAGACTGTGCCTGCGCATTGATGATGTGAACCGATGTTCACTGTGGATTGTTTTATCCACTTCTTCATTCATATCTTCAGATGGCCCGTGGTTGGTGTGAGGTATATGATTATTTCATATATTTCTTGTTTTACATCATGTTGCAGATCCTAGATTGATATTGATGCAGGATCTTCTTTATTTTCATGTTGTCATGATTCCTTGCTTCATGTTATGAGGAATCTTCATATGATGTACTTTATGCTTTAAGATCCCTTGTTGTATGTTGTTGGGATACTCTTGTTGTCATTGTGCATGTGTTTTGCTTTGACATCCTTTTTGTGCCTTGTTGGCAGGATGCGCACCGTGCATGTTTTGTGTCATATTGATAGGAGTTTTGATTGAGAGTTCTAGTTGTGGAATATCTCTTAGAGCCACTCCTGCGTGAGGGCATTCTTCCTTGTATGATCGAGACAACAAAATCTTGTGTACATCACTTTTATTGACAAAACCTAATGCAGCGGCCTACACCACCTTGACTGGGGCCCGGAGATGTAGTCCCTCATGGATGAACTTCATTAAAAATGAATTATGTTTCCATGTGCTGATGATTATATTGTTCCTCTTCTTTTTTGCATGCACTTGTATTCCTTAACGTTCTCTTAAAAAGCAATTTTAACACATCACGAAAGTAAAAGGTTTTGGAAGGGTCCTTCTTCACACTCGGACCTGGATCAAGTGGTATCAGAGAAGGTCTTAACGTTGATGTGAATTGCAGTGTGAACAATGGAACGTGCAATGACAGAGGATGAAAGAGCGATGTGCGAGACCATGCTCGACATCTCCAAGAAAGTGGAAATTGTGTATGAAACTCTTCAGAAAGAAACAAAGGAAAAGGAGAGGTTACAGCTTTAGTTGAAAGCCACAGAATGATAAATTGAAGATGCCCTTACATGAAGAGAAAGAGGAGAAACAAAATTTTCTACTACAACTGTAAGCAAAGGACGAGGCCTTCGAAAAGCTGCAACGAGACCCATGTGAGGTAAAAAGTAGTTCTCCATCGTCATGTATATTGCCTGATGATGATTTCACTGTGTTTAAAAATCATACCATAGGAATTGGCTCCAAACTACTGAAGAGAATGGGGTATGAAGGAAAAGGCTTCGGTGTTAATGGCCAAGGCATTATCAATCCCATCAAAGTAGAGGAATTACCCCATCAGGTAGGACTTGGGTATGTCAGGAAAGAAGTTGGGGAATGCGATCCACCAACAACGAATGATGAGCAACCCTCATCAGTTCTTTCCAAATTGAAAGAGAAGGTAAAAGATGTTGATTTCCTTTCGATTTCATCTTCTGATAGTATGATGTCTGTTGGAGATTTGGAGATCTTGATTATAGGGATGAATATGAGGCTCCTTGCAAAGACAAGGCACGAGGAGAAAGATCTTGGTGCTAACAACCAAGGCCAAGGCATCGTCAATCCCATCAAAGTAGAGGAATTACCCTGTCAGGAAGGACTTGGGAATGTCAGGAAAGAAGTTAGGGAATGCAATCCAGCAACAACGAATGATGAGCAGCCCTCATCAGTTCTTTCTGAATCGAAAGAGAAGGTAAAAGATGTTGATTTCCTTTCGATTTCATCTTCTGATAGTATGATGTCTGTTGGATATTTGGAGATCCCAATTACAGGGACGAATATGAGGCTCCTTGCAAAGACAAGGCACGAGGAGAAAGAGCTTGGTGCTAACAACCAAGGCATGACCCAACCTTTGGAGGTTATGCATGAACCTAGATTTGCAAGCTTGAGGTACACCAAACGAGAGTGCTCAAAGGTGTCAGAGTCGTTCGAGACATTGTCAAGGAAAGAGAATGATGGGAAAACATCCCCATCATCCCATGGTAGTGTCCATCGCAGGGAAAGAGCTGAGGCAAGCTCTCATCGCCATACTGACATCAAAGATAGCAAAGGAAGGAATAATCACTTTCGATCTTCAAATGTTCATTTTGATTATGATCCTGTTGTTAATAATGAACGAAGACTAAGGCATCGGAAAACATGTACGTTTTGTGGTTTACCTAACCATACCTTTTCCGAGTGTTGGAAAAGAATGGCAGCACTCATGAGGTGTGAAAGACCCTCTCAACTGCATAAAAAGAAACAGGTTAAGCAGTTATGGAGGAAGAAATCCTATTGCAGTCATTGTGATAGAAATGGCCATCAAAGAGCCACTTGCTGGAAGCTCCATCCAGAGCAGCACCTTAAAGACAAAGCGTTAGTGCGTGAACCAGGAAGAGCAGTTGTTCGACAACCAAAACCACCTCAAAGAGGCGACCTATTCACATTGATAAGTGAAAAACGGTTTTTTTGACTTGTTGTCATTTCATGGTCATTCTTTGTAAAATCATTTGTTGCATTTTTAAAGTGTAAAAGTGATGATGAGTTTCCATCACTTGGGCAGCAACAATGATGTCTGGTCATTTTTTGAGTCGTATTTTGAGTTGCATGTTAAAACTCTGAAAGTGATGTTATGTTTCCATCTTGTCCACATAATAGTGTTTGGCCTTATGAATGTAAATCATGTGTTGTAGTGATGATATGTTTTCCATCGCTTTTTGAAGCAACCATGATGAGTTGGCCTTGTTGTCATATCTGGAGTATTACAACCATCTTATTGTAAACTTGACCACCAAGTATGAGTTATAAACTCGTGGCAAGTATGGGGCGTTTGGTTCTTTATTTTGGTCATGTCATTTAAAGCATGTAATTGCAAATCCATGTACTATAGGTTGCAGGGGAAGTAGGTGTCGGTTCGTCGCTTAAGGCTCCGAAGAAAAAAGGTGAAGGAGATGGAAGTGAGACCTTTTCAGGACATTTGTGATGCAGACAAGGTACAGAGAAAGGTGCAAATTACTTTTTATGCTTTTGGAGGACCAAAAGCTCCTCAGTGGGGAGGATTGACCCAGGTGGATCTTTAGACATCATGGCATGGAAATTCTCAAAAATCAAAGTGATCAAAATGATGTCAAACTAGGACCAGATCGAAGAGCTCATATTCCTAATCATGGAGGTGTGAACAGTTCGTCAATCCAAGTCCGGATGACGAAGTTATCGCGAAAAGAAGGTCAGCTTGATGCTTAAGAAAATGAGGTTTCTCCATAAAAAGTGGACTTTAAGCCTTAAGAGGTAAATCACAATCGGCATAGTCCAAAAGGTGGACTTAAAACAGGGACTTTAGGACCCCTGATCAGCGATCTCCGATATTAGAGATGGGGGCTTGATAGATGCGATATCAATGCTTTACAATTATATGATCGGTGATGAACGAGACTTTAGACCCTGGGATTAGTGATCATTGATATCGGCGATTGGAGTGATCGGTGATCGGCGTCAACACATGCTCATGTATCAGTGAAGGAGCCGACCCGTAGCGATAGTGATATAGAGATTAAATCACAGCCATCCGATCCAGAACCAATCAACGGTCCAGATCTAGTCAAGGACGTTGGCGATCGGTGATTGGCGCCTTGTGATATATCCCGGACCCAATAAATTCATAAGTCCGATTTTATAAATTTTGAAATCTGAACTGTTGGATTTTTCAAATGATTTTCAGTGTTTTACAGCTTTTGTCATATCATTGTAAAACGATAAAAGGCCTATTTTTTACGGTTGTTACAACGACCGATGCTTCTAAGAAAATGGCTTTTATTCTGAATAGAAATGACCCCGATTTTGTTACAGCCGTGTCCCAAACATGTTATAAAACATGATGGGTAACAGAGAGCCGAGGAGGGTGCTAGAGGAAGAGAGCCTGTGCTGGGGAGCCCAAAAGCCTATTAATGGTGCCCAGAGTATGGATGCAGAGAGCCGGGGAAGGCGAAAGATTGTGTAAACAATGGGCGAGGGCAATATGATGGCAAGCTCGAGAGGCTGCACGGAAAGGCTGCGAGTAAAAAGCCGGAGAGCCTGCATGCCAGAGAGAGCTTAAAGCTAGCGCAGCGCTTGAACCCTATAAAGCCACAGAGTCATTTAATCTATAGTGTAGATAGTCATAGAGGCACGGTGCTTGAAATTCAGGCAGATCCAAAGTGGCAACGACATAGCCAGTATGCTATGAAGACATATAGCCGAGAGCTACAGAAGCTGAGAGCCAGAGTAGTTCTTCCTCTTCTTGTGATCAATTTATCTCTTGATCGATTCTTCTTGATCTTGAATCAATGCCTCTTTGATTGTTTCTTGTGATCGTTTCATCTGTTGATTAATGCTTCCTTGATGGATTCTTCTTTGATCGCTTATTCCGCTTGCATATTGATACCATGGGATCAGTGTTTTAGCAAGCTTCAGCACTTTGACAATTGCTTCAAGGCAACACTTCTTCATATGGCCATTCATAGTGAGACCATGACAGATTGGGAGTGGACTGTGCCTGCGCATTGATGAGGTAAACCGATGTTCACCATGGATCGTTTTATCCACTTCTTCATTCATATTTTCAGATGGTGTGAGGTATATGATTATTTCATATATTTCTTCTTTTACATTATGCTGCAGATCTTAGATTCATATTGATGTAGGATCTTCTTTATTTTCATGTTGTCATGATTCCTTGCTTCATGTTATGAGGAATCTTCATATGATGTACTTTATGCTTTGAGATCCCTTGTTGTATGTTGTTGGGATACTCTTGTTGTCGTTGTGCATGTGTTTTGCTTTGACATCCCTTTTGTGCCTTGTTGGTGGGATGTGCACCATGCATGTTTTGTGTCATACTAATAGGAGTTTTGATTGAGAGTTCTAGTTGTGGAATATCTCTTAGAGCCACTCCTGCAGGAGGGCATTCTTCCTTGTATGATCGAGACAACAAACTCTTGTGTACATCACTTTTATTGACAACACCTAATGCAGCGACCTACACAACCTTGACTGGGGCCCAGAGACGTAGTCCCTCCTAGACGAACTCCATTAACAACGACTTATGTTTCCATGTGCTGATGATTATATTGTTCCTCTTCTTTTTCGCATGCACTTGTATTCCTTAATGTTCTCTTAAAAAGAAATTTTAACACATCACGAAAGTAAAAGGTCTTGTAAAGGTCCTTCTTCACACCCGGACTTGGATCATAACTTTTCCTACAAATGGTATTTCTCCACTTGTGATCCATGGGTTAGCATCTCATAAATTTCTTCAAAATCTTCATCAGTAGAATATTGTTTAACATAGCTATCATGAGATAAAGAAGCATTCTTTAAAACAATAGATGTAGAAACAAGAGGTCTAGAAAGCATATATGTCACTTTGTTACTTGTACCCTTCTTGTACTTGATTACTAATGAGGCTCATCATTGGGTAAAATATATGTACCTTAATACACCTCCAAGCTTACTAAAATCAACTCTTCTCATAATTCTTTACATGTTTTAATTATATTTTTCTTAATGAGATGAGTAAAAGTAAGATGTTATGTCTAGTGGTCTAATGTGCATTAATTGCAGGTCTTTGGGAGAAAATTATGGCTAATTAAGGTGAAGGAACTCAAATGAGACAAGAAGGAGAGATTATAGGAGATGGGTCTTCCTCACTACATCCTCACTCATTTTCAATATCACTCAATCAAATCACACTAGCTCGAAGCTGCAGGCAGCGGAGCCATGAGGATCAATGACAACTGAGCCAGTGATAGTTAAGAACTAGTTAATCTTAAGATTGGGAGCCAAGCCTCCCTATATTTAAGGAAGTTGTTTGCAACTCTAGTTGTATAAATAAGGAGGCCTAGAGCCTCATTAGGATTCGGATTTTCTATGCAAGATAAATAAGCACTTTCAAGTTGAAGGATTGTGACAAAACACTGTTATGTATTTTTTGATATGTTAATGTAAATGAGCATTCCCTTGATCCAGCACTGAGTTGACTCAGAGGGCTAAAGCTCTTGGGTTAAGGCCCAAACCTAGCATCAAAGGTTCCTCTTACTGTACTTGTATCCTTAGGTTATTTCATAGATTACTTGTTGAATTGATTTTGGCATTATTACGTTGCAAGTATTGGTGAATTTGATTAGTTTGCTTCCATTTGTGCATATCTTTCAAAGTAGTTGTAGAGAGATAAGAAAATATCAAAAAAGGTTGATAACAGGTGGATCTTACCTCTTTCCTCCCTTCAGGGACCATGGTTTGAGGAAAAAATCCCATTCATCCCAAAAAGGCAGAATTTTGGTTTCTTATGAAATTTAAGGTTTTTCTACTAATTAGGTCAACATCTTTCAGTTTAGAAGATAGGTTGCAGTTGTCATTTATGATCTCTTAAACTTGGTATTATATTTCATGGTGCTTTCATAATAGGCTTCAAGCATTTCCATGCATGAACTAGGAAAATAAATGATGATTTTTTTTCCTACGTTGTTGTAAACCTTTCTTGTTTTGAAATGATTTATGGGTAAATGTCAACAATGATGTGTATGTTGCAGGAGTTTCAATATTGCAGGAATACCTCATATCATCAGTCTCAGCAAATCATACCCATCCATGATCACCAAAGGACACTAATTTACCAATCTGAGTTATCATTTCACAAGGACAACTTGGCATGCTTGTTGAGAAAATCCAACCATCATACAACTTTGATTTGAGTTCTGAGTGAGTCCTGTTATCACTCAGGTTGTTCCCTGCTTCCTAAAGGGAATACGGCCGAGGTAACCACTGACCAATCTTGTAGTTACAGGTCCTAGCCAACCTGCAACCAGAGAGGGCTCTCTCTTTATTTTTTAGCTTTGTTTGATGAATGTTTTAGGCTAGTTATGATGCACTGTTTGTTTTGAATTTGGTGGGTTGATGAATTCATATAGAACTGAGGCACAGATTTACAGGACAGTTTGTTCCATTGGGCAATGGAGTTGAGGTATTTGTGCTTTTGAAAGTGGATGTGTGAAGACAGAGTGTTGCTGCAGAGCAAGTTAGGCATGTGTGAAACAATTTATTAGATTTGTTGGTGAAATTGGGGAATTAGTAAGTGAAAGGAAGATAAGAATCTTTCACTATACTAATGAAGAAACATGAAAGTATTTCTTAAGAGCAGTTAAGAATTCTTAAACAGTATTCACCATGTTAGGATAAGTTTAGACATGAGCAATTAAGAATTCATATCCATGGCTAATCCAGCAGAAAACATATTTAGAAATAGAGATTGAGCATAGGGTGTTTGAAACAAATCCTAGGCTATTCTTTTTCTCTACTTACTAAGATAATGAAAACATAGGAGTTATGGAATAAACAGGAAACACATACACAGTTAAGAGAAACTTATTGATTCAGCAAATGACACAGGAATTCTGCAACAAAACAGAGCTTTACATATCCATCTTCAGACAACGTTGGAACCAGAAATCTCCATCAGCAATTTTACTATCAAAAAGTCTTGAGTATACAACAGAGCTCTTCAGGAAGAATTACATTACAACTGACCCTCAATGCGTTATCTGAGGGGATATATATACAAAAATAGGGTATAAAATATCTCAGTAGAAAGTTATGGTGCAATAAATTGCACCACCAACTCTCTTACAAAAAGTAAATGACAACATAAATATAGCTTTTAATGCTGAGGTAGCCGACATTCTTCTATCAGACAGATTTGACTTTTGGCTCTGGAAAGTAGGCCGTAGCAGTGCTTTTAATCCTGCATTAATTTTGGCCTGCTATTTGGGTGGATTGCTGAGTCATCTGTATGCTGCTTGCTGTACCTGTATGCTGATCTGCCTGCTGACCTGTATGCTGATCTTTCTCCAAAAAAGGAAAAAACAAAGTGGAATTATCTAGGCAAAATCTCCAACATTGCTTGCCACCAATCAGCTGGGGGTAGCTGATGTCTCCTCATTTTAACCACTATCTCATCTGCCTCTGTATGTCTATAAAAGTTAGGAGGGACTTCAAATAGATGATTTATTTCATGTTCAATAAAGAACAGATTCTCCAGCTTGTCATAGAGGGATTGCCCAGAGGGAGGCCTTGCTTCTTCTGTGGAGCTGTTGGATGTTGTGATCTGGTTTTCAACATAATTGTTGATCCTTGTCATATAATGATTATATGACAGCAGTTGTCTTGTGCCAGTCACTAGGCTTGGCAGTCCTTTGTCCTGTAGAACAGCCATTTTAGCTCTAAATTCATCTATCTCAACCTTCATCTCGTGACATTTCCTCTCCAGTGTCTGAGTAAAATTCCTTAATATCAGTACCTTCTTGGCTGTGAGGGTTGTATCTATTCTGCTGCTTATTTATAGAGCAACCAATTCTTCTCTAGTGCGGTTATTGAGAAAATGAATCATTTTGGTGGCCTGCTCAGGCATTATTCCCAGGGTTGTCCTGGCTCTCTGAATCTCTACATGAGCTATTTCTATTAGCTCCACTTGTTCAAAAATTGCTTGAATGGACCTCCATTGGTCCTGTATAGATTGACCAATTTTGGCCCAAATAATATTCTTTATTTCTGCTAGGGTTTTACCTAGCATCAACTCTTTTTCTAGAGTTTTCACTTTGGCCTCCAAGGCCTTTATTTCTCTTTGCTTTTATGCCACTATTATCTTTGATTTGTCATAACTAGCCTCTAGCTTGGCCAGTTTTTCCTTTGCAATGTTTATTTCAGTGACTTGATTTTCCAGCTCTTTAACAACCTTCATCAATTCCTCCATGCCCATGCTGGATTCTGCTGTTGTTGTTGCTTCTACTGTTGCTCCAGCTGCTAATGTAGCTGTAGTAGGTGCTGGAGCAGTAGGATGGGTTGTTGTTGTTTGTGTTGGAGGGGCAGGTTCAAGGTTTGTTGAAGTTTGAGGGGACTGGGAGGTTGATTCCCCTTGCTTGTCCTGTATAGTTTTCTCTAACTCTGCCTCCATTTGTAGTATCCTTTGGTTCATGACTAGGAGCAGCTCCATAGAATTATCCACCTATTTTTCTTATGCAAGCTCTGTTGTGTCAGGATGGATGGTAGGAGGCAATTTTTCCTGTTTCCTCAATGCAGCTATATCATCCTCTTTTTTCTTCATAAGGGCTCTAACACCCTTTGGGTCTTTTGGATCATGTCCCAAATCAATAATTATGTCCTCCAAAGTCTTTATTTTGTTGTCTTTCGCGGAGGAGGACAACTTCTCCAAATCAAGCTGTCTGTTTGTGTGCTTTAGGGATTCTTTTAGCTGATGGGCCAGCATTGCCCTGTCAGCAAGTGTTGCATACACCATCTCCCCAGTCTGTTTGTGCAGCTCAATTTGATCCATGGGGTGTATGTCTTTAGCAAAGACCTCTAGATTTTTCCTGTAGTAGTCTGCTGTGGTCTTTGGATGTGGGATTTTGGACTTCAGATGAGTGAAGATCATCTTTTCTTCCTTCAGATCAAAGGCAGCCATCAATCTTTGCTTTTTGGCTGGGGTTGTATTCAGGAATTGCTCATAGAGCTACACCCTTAGCAACTCATTTTGTGCCATGATCTCTTTGAAGCCTTCTTTAACTGTAGCTGGCTTTTTGCCCTGTTGTCTGGAGGAAGACACCTCCATAGTATGTTGTTGAGCCTGTTCTAGCTGAAATGAGCTAGTGGCAGTCTGTTGGCTCGTTTGTCTTTTTTTGCTTTGGCTTTCTGCCAGCTCTTCACTTATGTCTCCTTCTTTTGCTTCAGGGTCTACCCTCGACCTCTTGGCCTCTGGTTGCTGTGATGACCCTGTTGGAGGTGTGATTTATTCTCTATCTCTCTTTTTCCCTCTCTCATCATTGAGAGGAGTCTGCAAAACTAGGATTTGAGTTTGTTCAGTTTGCTGGGGAGGGGCCTGTCCTGATTGCTGGTCCTTTGAAGTACTAGGCTGGCCTGTTTCTACCTCTTGTTGTTCATCCATCTTCTCCTTTCCTTTTGTTGTGGTTGTTGTTGCTGGAGCCTACTGGATGTCCTATGCAGCTGGGGCAGTAGAGGTGCCTTATCCTGCTTGGACTGGTTGCTTGAACAAGACCTGTTGACAAGAGTCTAAGTCAAGAGTTTTTTCCAAATCCTTTACATTCTGCTCCATTATTTCTTCCTGAGTCAATTCCTCTACTATTGATTTAGGCACCCATTCATCTTGATTAGCAAATTGTTGTACTTGAGGGAGTGGGCAATGCTTATAGGCTAGCATCCTATATTCAACCCTCCTGGCACTGATGAAACCTTCAGGGTCATAAGGGACCCACCAAAAGCTTCTCTTGAGTTTGAGCTGTTGTCCTAGTATTTGGTGAGCTTCTTTCCAACCATCTTTTTTGTTCATGGTGAATGGGCCTAGTTGGTCCCTGAACTTCAGGTTGGCTTTCTTCTTGGCACTATGAAAGTGTGTTAGATCGGAGTTTATAAGTTGTCTATTGTACTCCACGGCAAACAACCTCATAGGGACATACTTTGGGAGCCTGTAGGGACAAAGCTCACAGCCATAAATTCTGATGACAGTGTGGTTTTGGTATAAGTACCAATCACCAATTTTGTAGCTTCCGAATAGATGCAAGATTTTCTACATATCCTTGGACAATCTGATAGGAGGAGTCCTTTTTAAAAGGCATGTGACTGGATACACAAACTAATCAATGAATTCACAATATGAGTAGGGGGAATTCTAGACTTGGTGGAAGACTGAAGACCAGAAGATTACAGACCTTCTCTCACCCTGTGAGTCCAGCTTCTTGATTGAGCACTGGAAGCAATTTGTCTGGTAGTATAAGAATAAGTGATAGATGTATGAGGAATATTTGAATATTGCCTCTCTGTCCAGCCTTATCAATTGATCATGTATCTTATTGGCAATGTACTTGGCATAATTGTATTTCATAGCAGGGGGCTTCATAAGGCTGTATGCAGAGAGCATGACCAGCACAGTTAGATCAACATGTTTATTTGTGGTGAACCCTAGCACAGAGGTCAGCATATCTACCAGTAGCTTGCCAACCTCATTGAAATCTGTATAGGAGAAAGGAGGTGGCCCAGAAGGTTGGCAGTCTACCTTCATGAATTTCCTGGCTATGGCAACAATGTCTGCACTAGAGAGTTTGGAGCCTTCATCTAGCAAATAGTTCATGGAGAAGGGGTATAGTAACTGGGTCTGCTTGTAGTTGAGCATCTGGTTGATGGAATCTGGAGTTATATAGAAGAGGATACTCCCAGATGGAGACTTCACAGCCCTGAGTTTCTGGTCATAGTTCTCTGCACATAGGTGGATGATTTCAGGGAAAATGTTCACTGAAGGCAGGAAGTAGGTGGGTAGATTAGATTTCCAGACCCCATACAGGTCACTGTTGTCCAAGTGACTGTTTCTTAATTGGCAATATGTCTGCAAGTGGTTTCTCTCTGCCACAAAGTCTGTGATGAGGGCATCACTGCCCACCAGTGGTATAGCTTCTAGCTCTCTGTTAGGTGGATTTATAGGCAATACATCCAGAGCAGCTGGAGTGGCCATTGTCTTGCTTTTACTAGTGGTTTAATGTGTTTCAAGCTTGATGTGAATGCTGAGGAATGGCTTACTTCTCTCTGTTAGCAGTGAGCAGTTTGGTAGTGCAAGGAGGCTGTCACAGGCTTAATGAATCTGTGGGGCACTCTGTTTTGGAGAACCAGAGTGTTTTTGAGCTGGTTAGCTGGTTATTTGCAGAGAATTCCTTTAGCAGGGGTGAGGGAAATGTTAATTCAGTCTTCTAGCCGGTAGCTCGGCTTCTTTAGTTTCTCTCCACAGAAAAAATGGTGAATTTCACAGAGGGTCGCGGGTTTCTACGAGAATTTCGTCGCGCAAGGGTTTCAGTGGTTTTTTAAGTAAGTTCCAGTGGTGAATTTGACAATGTGGGTCCTTTAGTAGAGTTCTTTAAGCAGGAAAATAGGATTGCAAGGAGAACAGTGGACAAGAGAGGATGCCTGCAGCAAATACCTGGTTTTAATGGCGTATGAGGCGTTTGCACCGGTCGAATTTGCTGAATTGCAAGTAGTTGGGTTGATAATGAAGGCAGAAGCAACTTTGGCAGATAGCTTTTGCTTTTTGACCATTGTAGGTTGAATTTCGCTTTCAGAGGAGCTCCAGGCGTCGTAAAAAACAATGCGAAATAACGGTTATTTGACGACTTTTTATGCATTTTTGGCATATTGGCGCCTTTCTGTGATGACGTCATGCTGACGTCATCATGGGCCCGGGTACGGATAGGTGACGTGGCGGGTGATGTGGGTGCCCAGGTGGCACTGACACGGTGGCAGGGTGGACAGGGCGACGTGGTGACCAGGGGTGACGTGGAGGCCTGGTGGCGGCAAAGCGGGGTGACGTCACGCTGACGGGGGCGTGACGTCAGCGCGGAGGGTAGGGCGGTAAGCGGTCTCCCCGGCAGGGTCTTGGGCGGTAAGCGGTTTGGAGGGGGGGGGGCAGCGAACAACCCGGGCGCCTGACGCGTGGCGGGGGTACGACAGCAATACTGCCCATCCCCCAGATGCAAAAGGTCGGGCAGTTATGTTGGGAAATCGACCGCCCACCGTAGGATGGGTGGGGCGGAAGATTTAATGGTGGGCGGCAATCTTAATGCGACAGTGCTTTAATAGCGGAGGACCCGCCCAATTATATAATTAGTGTTTAATAAATCAGGCGCGGGGTGGGTTTAGAACATTAGGTTATGGGTTTTCGGGTTTAAACCGCACATTTTATTAAATGTTTCTCATTTAAAACTTTATAATAAAATGGGTTTAGGGCGGAGGAAAGGGGGACAAGGGAAAATGAGGGCGGGGAAATTGATTTTTTGCCTTTTAACCATAGTTTGCCAAACCCATAGTTTTTTGGATGATTTGAGGGCTAATACTAGCCCTTGAGGGGTTAATATTTCCCAAGGAAGGGATATTTAGCTATAGTGCTAAGGGGAGGGTATTTATAGATGTTTTTGGGATATTTTCATTGGATTGTAATAGACCTAGGGGAAGGGGGGAGTTAGGGAGCTAGATAATATGTTAGTGATTAATATGGTTTGTGAGGTGAATGAAGGGGTAAAGCCAAGTTTTTAATAAGTGAAACTTAACTTAGGGTTTTGAGGATAAATGAAAATGATGAAAAAAGGATGTTTTTACACAAGAAATGTGGCTTCTTTTCATGCTTAAACTGCATGGTTTGACCAAGTAGTTTGTGATGCAATTAAGTGGAACTGGACACCTGAGGAGACCTCAAGGCCCTTGGGAGTGTTAGAAAAAATGAAGTTTGGGGGAAACTGGGGAAGTTAGACATGCTTCCAATGCCTGTCCTCCACTCTTTGTTTTTGGTGCCCACACCCTGAGTGGCATAAGTTTTTGCACTTAATAGGCCAATTGGTGATGGCTCTCCATTTCTGCAACCTTGCACTACTTACCCATCTAGTAATCCTAACATTTTTTCTTCATTAAAGTGGGTGCACTTGAATTAGAAGACCCTGATCTTCCTCTTTTCTTTTGACTGCCCTCCTATCTAATATCTACCCTTATTTCTTCCAAGGCCCCAGATTAAGCAGTTGGGCACCTTTATTTCTCTACCTAGCTAGTCATCTGCCAAGCTTGAGCTGTTTGGTCAGGGAACATTCTCTAATCTGCAGCAAGCAATTTAACCATGGCATGGTCCAGTTTAGATTGTTGGGCCATCCATCAAGTGTGATTAGCAGCAGTATTTGCATAACATGATACTGCCAAATAAGCTAGTAGTGGCATTTTGGCTGGCCACTTTCCTGGTCTTTAGTCTGGGGTTCATTTTCACTTTTCTCTTGACCACTTGATTTTCTTGCCCTTTGATTTTTATTTTAAGGCATGCCCTCTTTTCATTTTTTAATTTTTTGTAGTATGTACACAAAATATGGAGCCTTTGCAGCTTGCAATGATGAACATATTTAGCCCTTCCACTGTCAATCATGAAAGATGAAACCTATTGGTATAGGAACCTAACAAGTCCCAACCACTTCCTTGCCTTATTCCTTCCATCACTCACCTTCCCTAAGCTCCATACCACTATCCAAATCACTCGTTATGCTTTCGACCTATTCCAGTAGGAAAATAGGGGATCTTGAAGGTGAATTAGGACATCCTGTAGGACGACCTATAGTGGCCTATTTTGGGCCCGATATGTGAGAAATGAATCACATAAGCTAGGAGAAGACCCCTGCTTGCCTCCCAAGCCATTTGAACCATCACAACCATCTCTCTCTACACCTGTCCCATCTACCATGCAATCAAGAGGGTTTAACATTCATGTTTTTGCAAAAAGACAAAAAGAAAAAGTTGTTATGCTTATTCATGTACACAACAATTAAGTGTTTGATTAGATTGGATTTCCTGCTTATATTAGTTAGGACTTCATAGGTGTTAAATTAGAATTCTTCTGAAGAAAGGTATCTTAACAAATATCTAGATGAGTTGTGTGTTTTAGGCATCTATTTGAGTCTTTCATTACTGCAATACGTAGCATTTCAATCCTCTCAATTAGGGTAGAAATCTCCTTTCTCAGTTGGTAATCAAACTTCTTCTAAATCAATAGAAGGATGGTTTGATAAACCCTAATGGTCTATCACCCAGCTCAGCAGTGACAAAGAGTGGACCCATTGCATCTATTTGTGTATACAACGTTGTCATTTCCAAGTTTGTACGAACCTCAGGTTGATGAAGTAAAGTTGGTAGCCCTAGGAGTTGCAGCATTCTTGCTGCAATATTGGTGCTCATCACTTTTTGGCATCGTTGTCGGGGAGGTGTCTGAGTAGATGTGATTTCTGCTTTCTTTCTTCCATTTCTTATCTCTTTCATTCTGCTATTAGTTTCATTTTTTGCAAGATATTTGTAAGTTGGTTTTCTTTCCTTTCCATTCTGCAAGTGATTTCATTCAATAGTTAGTTTAAATTCAGTTTGTCTTTTCCATTATACAATTAGTATTAAAGCTTGAAAAACAAAACAAAACACTTCTTTCATGCCTCGTAGGAATAGGGACAACTTAGGAAAATTTATACCAAATACCCCCACCACTTCAAACAACCAACCTTCCCTCTTTTTTGGTGGTTGTGAATTAGAGGACCCCTTAGGCGAACAACCAAAGATTTTTGAAGAGCCTATAGGGGAAGAAGAAGAACCCATTCCAACTGACATGATGGCTGAAAATAGAAATGAAAGGGGAGATAGAGAAAGAATTGAGGGTGATTTTCCCATTAGAGAAACTAATGGGGATGCGAAGATGAAAAACATAAGCCCCTCTTCTTTTCCTCACTTCCATGGCCCGACCTCAGAAGATCAATGCTTTCTTGTTTGAGTTTGTTGTGATATGCAGAACTTATGATTACACCACTGATGATCAGAAGTTGAAATTATTCCCATCCACTCTCAAGGATGCAACTTTGCACTGCTTCATGGGTTACCTGGGGATAGTATCACCACCTGGGTTTAGATGCAACAAGATTTCAACAACAAATATAGGGACTATTGCAGGTCCAAAGACACCAAAGAGGAAATTTTTAGAATTATCTTGGGGCATGATGAATCCTTAGAGGATTATGAGGAAATATTCTAGCTCAGATATAAAAGGGCCAGGTGCAAACTTGATCATGAGTCACTTAAGCTAGTCCTACTCAGGGAGATCAGGGAAGATCTCCTGGATACCCTAAACCTGCTATCAAGAGGGGACATATACCATCTACCCTATGAGGATATCAAGACCATTCTTAAGAACCATTCTAGGGTAGCTAGAAAAAAGGGTAGGGTTAGTCAAACAATGGCCAACTCATCCTCTTCTGACATATATAAAAAGTGAAATTGGAAACATGATGGAAGATTTTAAGAGTGAAATGATGCAAACCCTTTCCCTACAGATGGACACTATGCAAATCAAGAGGAAGCAGGAGGAGGCAGAAGGAGCATTAGCCATCTTCTACCCTAGATGCACAAGGAGGCACCCTAGGAATGAATGTCCATTAAACCTTATAGAAATATGCTCGGTCTGTGAAGAAAACCACTCCACAAACAAGTGCCCTTGTCTACCTGGACTAAAAGCTATGTATCAAGGAACTAAAGAGGTGACTAAGCAGCTCTGCTACATAAATCAAAGGAGGCCTCATGGACCTCGACCATACCAGTAGGGCATGCAAGGGTCTTCCTATGCATATTACAACCCTAACCAAAACACATCCATTCCCTCTTGGGGCCCCCTTGCTCATCCCTCCTGGTCTACACCTTCTCCCTAGTCTTTTTCACCTTGGGACCATTCCCAACCGACCAACCATCCATTTCAACCATATAACCCTCCACAACCTCAGTGGAATGCACCACCCCAAGGGTGGAGGCCCCCATACAATAATGCTCCAGCTTTATTGCCTTCACCTCCTACTCAACCACAACTTTTACACCCTGATCCACATAAACAACCTCAGATGCCTGCCCAAACAAACCCAAACCCAAACAATAGACAGGCACAACAGGTCTACAGTGGAGAGACATCCTATCCTAATTATGCTGTGGAAATTCAGGAAATCAACCTTAGGTCTGGGAGAGTGCTCCCGGATAACCAACCTCCATCTCCACCGAGGGAGAGTGAGGAGGAAAGAGAGGAAAGTATGCCTAGAGTGAATCCACCACCCTTTCCTGAAATATTAACTCATCCAATCCAGCATACCCCAGAAGAAAATGAACTTCTGGGTGAATTGAAAAATCTCTGTGTCAAAATCCCACTTCTACAAGCTATTAAGGATGTATCTATTTACAACAAGCTGATTAAAGAGAAGTGTTTCAAACATCGAGGGAGGTGAAAAAGAGACACCCCTACCATTAATGTCATTGGAAAGTTGTCTGACTTAATGCTGGGGCAGGTAATTTTCCCAAAGTATTTAGACCCTGGAAGCCTTGTAGTAGATTTACACATCAATGGCACCATTGTCCCACATACCTTGATTGATCTAGAGTTTCCATTATTGTAAAGACTAAGGACACCATGCTCAAGCTGAATCTCCAAGGTTCATTAAGAAATACCACGGCAGTCTTGCAGCTTGTAGACTGATCCACAGTAGCCCCTGAGGGGATTGTTGAGGATGTGATGGTCTCCATTAACTCCTGGGAGTACCCTGTAGACTTCTTAGTTCTCCAGCCTAAGATCAAATTTAATGGTTATCTTCTCATACTTGGGAGGCCTTGATTAGCCACTGTCGATGCATACATTAGCTACAGGGTTGGAAACATGACTATAAAAAATGGGCATCTATCCAAGCAGTTGGTCGTGTACCCTCCTACTCAGCCATCTCTATAACATGACTTACCTTTATGGCTAGAAGAGGAGGAAGACGATGAAGTCTACTCCGCCCAACTCTATACCTGTTGGCTTGTGGGGGCTTGACCTAGGTTTAATGTTATTTAGCCAAACAAATCCCTACAGTACTGGCCCTTTCAGCATCAGCTCGTGGAGCGTGGACTGAAGTCTCACTCGAAGTAGTATGGGGGGACGCTGGAACCAATTTTTTGCACCGTGAGGAGGTCGTGATGTCGGTTTATTCCTTCTATTCCTTCCTTCACACGGGTCACTTAGTTCTAGGGCTTTCCATACTAGCCCCCTATTCCTCCCTTCAAGACCTTCACGAAAGGGTATGATTAACCTTCGCGCATCCCTAACCAGCGGCTCAGGTACTTTTGCACTGCTATGCAGTGTACCGTGCAGATTCCCAAACTAGCTTAAGTGTCTTACTTATCTTATTAGACAATCATAGTTAGCACCGCGTAAACATATGTCCTTACTTGCATTCACTTAACCAACATAATTACATACATTTGTGCATCATATAAGCATTATAAATGAAATTCATACATAACATGTCAAGATGCATTAACAGGAACAAAGACACAGAATTTGCATAATACTTCTCTTTATTGATATCTTTCAAGTGATTACAAACTCTATCCACCCTGTGCACATAGCTGCAGGGGTCCACGCACTTAGCTGTGGACTTCCACCCTAGGCCTCTGCGCACTCAGCTGTAGAGCCTCTACCTATGCTACGACCCGAAACTTAGAATTCTTACTTCAAAGCTATGACTATCTGACTCAAAAAACTTTTCTCTAAAACTATTTAGAGCTTAGGTCTTTTTATACAATCCCATGGTCCATGGGCCATGAGTAGATCTTTTACAGCGAACTTTACTTTACAAAAATAAGGGCGGACAACCCTTTATGACTCATGACACCTTCACGCTCCGCGACCATAAAATGTAGAGACTTTACTATTTTATTACAAAATTCGACCCAAAACATGGGCTCTTAGCCCCAAAACTGTCCTTGGGGGATCTCGTTCCCAACAATACCCTAGAAACTACCATGGGAAGTGGACAACCTGATGAAGATGATTTGATTGAACATATCCTCCAAAATCCAACTCCCAACACCATGCCTTTGGAGGAAGTAGTGAAGGAAACCAAGAAAAACCATTGGATTGATCTATGCTTAGATGACTCAAACCTTACTCATGTCAAGACAATAGAATTCAGCCCTGAAAGAACACTGAAAATCAACCCCTTTCTTTATGTACACCAAGAAGTAAAGTTATATAATATGTTAAGAGAGCATTTGGATGCCTTTGCTTGGAATTACAAAAAAATGAAGGGAGTGCACCCCTCGGTGTGTACTCACCACATTTACATCAAAGAAAGTTGCAAACCAGTCTGACAACCCCAAAGGAGAATGAATCCAGATCTCAAGGATATAATCAAAGAAGAGTCTCAAAAGTTGTTGGATGCAGGATTTATCTACCCTATCTGGGACAGTGATTGGGTGTCTCCTTTGGTGTTGGTTCCAAAGAAAAATGGAAAGTGGAGGATTTGTGTTGATTATAGAAATTTAATCAATGAAACAAAGAAGGACCATTTCCCTCTACCTTTCATTGACCAAGTGTTAGATGGCCTGACAGGGAAAAAAATTTTCTCTTTCTTAGATGGGTTCAGTGGGTACAATCAAATCCATATTAGCCCAAAGGACTAGGATATAACCACCTTTACTTGTCCTTGGGGTACTTTCACTTATAGGGCCCTTCCTTTCGGTCTATGCAATGCCCCTACCACTTTCCAGAGGGCAGTCCTGAGTATATTTGCAGAGTTAGTCCATGATGCAGTAGAAATTTATATGGATGACTTTACACCCTATGTGTGTGATTTCTAGGAGGCTCTATCTAACCTGGGTAAGGTGCTGAATAAATGCATTGAAATGAACTTATCCCTTAGTCCCGAAAAATGTGAGTTCTCAATGATTGCAAGGACTGTTCTAGGTCACTCAATATCCTAGGAAGGATTGCAGGTAGACCCAAATAAGATGGATATCATCAAAAGGGTCTCGACTCAGCAAAAACAAAGGGATGTCAGAAGTTTTTTACGTTTAGCCAGATACTATAGGAGATTTATAAAAGATTTCAGCAAGTTATCTTCTCCTTTATTTGGGTAGTGGGCAAAGACTTCAAATTTTTATGGTCAAGAAGTTGTCAAGAAGCCTTGGACACCCTAAAGGACAAGTTGAATATTGCACCTATTCTCTGAGGCCCAAATTGGGGTCTTGCTTTTCATATACATGTTGATGCCTCACACAAAGCCATAGGAGCAGCTCTAGGCCAGATAGATGACAAGCTACCTTATGTCATTTACTTCATCAATAAGAATTTGTTGAAAGCCTAGCTGAACTACACAGTGACAAAAAAAGATCTCCTAGTTGTTTTGCATTCATTGAATAAATTTAGGCATTACATTACTGGTTACCAAACATTTGTACATACCGACCATGCTACAATTAAATACTTGATGAATAAACCTGATGTAAATGCCCATATTATTAGATGATTACTTTTATTACAACAATTTGATTTAACTATTATTGATAAGCCTGGCAAGGAGAATGTTGTTGCAGATTTTTTTATCCAGATTGACTTTGCCTCCAGGGGAGGAAGGAATAGTTGATTATCAGTTACCAGATGAACATTTATTTGCCATTTCAGTTCTCTCTCCGTGGTTTGCTGACATAGAAAACTACTTGGTGTCTGCACAGTTTCCACCAAACTTGTCCTCCAAGTAAAAGAGGAGGATCATAAGAAACAACGCCCCATTCACTTGGATTGGCGGCAATATCTTCAAGCTAGGTCCGGATCAAATTCTAAGAAGATGTATCAGGGAGGAGGAAGTCTTCGACATCCTTCTCGCTTGTCATGATGGGCCTTGGAATATAAAATGAATAATCTATTATGTCCCAGGAATTTTAATTTCCATGTCTAGTCAAACCTTCATAAATTAAGGCTTTTGGCTTCTTAATTAAACCTCATGCAGAAATGTTTCATGTGATTAATCCAAAGTCTAAACTTTAATAACTCTTTAATCGAAACCTTATACACCCTTCCTAAACTTTGTTTAATCTTTAATCCCGAGCGTATTAACCATACCCTCTTAACTCTGGTCTCGCTTAACTCAATGTTAACCACACCATGGTCTCAGACTTGGTTAAGCTTGACTTAACCTTTTAATTCATTAATCCCACTTTATTTCTATTATAACTCTCTTATAATAGAAATATACCATAAACCACTTAACCTTATCTTTCTGCCTTTCCACGACCTTTGCACATTTACCGATGATCACCTTATCGCGTTCAACCTCCAGAACTCAAATAAATTTAACTTGCGTTGATAAATACATCAGTTCCGCTCATAATATTAACTTGCAAGCACTTTTCCACATAATTACCGACGATCTATCAACCCAAGGATGGTCTTGATCACCGGAACTCAACAAAGATTTAACCCCGCTATATAAACTCTCATCGAGTCTGATTTGAAAATTAAACCCCGTGCTTGTTTGCACGTGATATGCGTCCGATAACCCTTTCAATGGATGGTCCCATCACCTCCGGAATTCAACTAGATTAAGTTATCATTCATAACTTCATTGGCTCCATTTTTCAATTACCACTTACGGTTTTGAGGCCGAGCGAAAACCACTTCTGCCTACAAAAACTGCTCCGTCCTTCTGCCAACACGTTGCTTAATCTCTGCCGCTCATCTTCTTGACTACATTTTACGCGACTTAATATCCTAGCCACTTATCACAAACAATCTCGTCCGTTGATCTAACTGATCCGACGACTCCTGTGCATGTTTACTTCATCCCTTTGTACCTTTACTTTCTTTGCCTTTACGTGGTTTCTCAAGGTTCTTCTGTGGTTTCGGGTTCCTCCAGGGTTTCTGGTCTTTGATTGTTCTGCAACACAACTCCCTCTTGGACTTACTCCATGTACTCTTAAACACTGTCACTCTTGAACTTCACGTTGATCCTTCAGTTAGATTCAATGATCTGACACGATCCTTCATCCTCACTTCTTCTCTGTGTTTTGCTCGAACTCCACCTGCATACATATACTATGTAGAACTACATTAGTTCATACACAATTCATAACTCCATTAATCAATACACACCACACAATTCAGGAATCAAATTCTTTGTATTGATAAATAAATATTTACATAAGAGTCTCTCTCTCTGGCATGATTTTCTAATCAGTGGCCTCTATTTTCCTACCTGCCCATAGGCTTACAATCAAACCTATCTAACTCTCAAACTAATTCCTTAGTTAGTTAACCCCTAACTAGCTAACCCCTTTCTATGCCTTTTAAGCTTACATTTATACAAAAGGATTCTATAACCAATTTCTGGTTTAGATCCATAACCTTCTCAACAAAATCCTAAAATATCTTCTTTTTCTCTACGGATCCTCTCTGGTTCCTCAAATCATGAAACCAATTCCTAATCTAAGATTTACAACTGATTCCCAAATCTTTCAACTATCCTAAATCTCTCATGTTCTCCAACATTCGAGAACATTTACAAATATGCCTCACAATACATAATTAATTCTTATTCTTATTAAAATCACTCAAAAGCCTAAATAATTACATTAATTTAACACTTAGGAAACCAACTTCCTTAAAACACAAGACCCCCTATGTCTACCAAAATACAATTATTTTTCTGAGCTGAATGCTCCTGCATCAGCCTTGTGGAGGTCATTTTGCAGCCAAAATAACAACATTCAAGGTACTACAAGCTGGTTATTACTGACCCACTCTTCACCAAGATGTGAGGAGGTATACCAGCGAGTGTGATCGATGCCAAAGGATGGGGAAACCTACCCCAAGGGATGAGATGCCTCTACAACCTCAAGTGACTTTCAAGCCATTTGACAAGTGGGGCATGGATTTCATCAAACCCATTGACCCCCCATCCAAACAGAAGCAGTACATCATTATGTGCACTGACTACTTAACCAAATCGGTTGAAGCCAAAGCCATCAAAGTGGCAACAAAAGAAAAAGTGGATGAATTCTTAAGGGAAAATGTGTTTTATAAGTTTGGATACCCTAAAGGATTGGTCGCTGATCAAGGAAGTCATTTTACATCTCACATGATTGAAAATATGTTAAGCCAGCACAAGATCAAGCACAGAACACACCTTACCACCCACAGGGTAATGGGTAAGTGGAGGTAACCAACAGAGCATTGGAAGGCATTCTGACCAAGGCGATTAGCAGCAGCAGAAAGGATTGGGTAGACAGATTAGTTGAGGCCACATGGGCCTACAACACCACCTGGAAGACCACCACTAGCTTCACTCCTTATGAGATGGTCTATGCGAAGAAAGCCCTGTTTTCCATTGAATTTGAATACAACACCTTAAGGATGGTAGCACAATTGGATCTGGATATCACCAGGGCACAACAAGGGATGCAGGCTCTCCTGCACACAGAGGTAACTCAAGTTCAAAGGAAAATTTGGCATGACAAGAATATAAAAGACAAACAGTTTCAAGAAGGTGATTGGGCTTTGCTGTATGATTCCTGATACAAGGATTTTAAAGGCAAGATAAGGACTATATGGTTAGGGCCTTATGTAATAGAAAAGTTTCATGATAATGGTGATGTGGAGATAAGAACCATTGATGCAGAGGCTATCCCTTTTCTTGTCAATGGGTATAGATTAAATATCTACAAGAAGCCCTTGTCAAGGCAAGAATTCATCAATAGCATCAACAAGACAGTGATGGTGGTAGAGCAATTCTCAGCTTCCACCCCACCAAGTCCCTGTAGATAAAAAAAAAGAAAATGAATAAAGAGACTCATATGAAAACCTCCATGAGGCACCTGAGTCCCCCTGTTGGGTTGAAAACCTCTTTAGGCAGCCCAAGGGTGTTAAAAAAGAGGAAGAAAAAAATAAAAATATCTTTGGGTGAAAACCTCTTTTGAGGCACCCAGGGCAGGAAACTAGGATGAAAACCTCCTCGGAGGCAAACTAGTTGTTATATATATATATATATATATGAAGAGAAAAAAAGAGAAAAGATACAAAAGATGGAAATTATGTTTTGCAGGTCTACAAGAGGAGGATAAGCACAACATGAGAAGGAAAATAGGACCTACAAGAGCCATGTTTTAATCCACCCATATCATATCTTCTACTATTCACCTATTCTTCCATTTATAAACCCCTCTAGCTCATTTCACACAAACGAGTTTGTGTTTTCTACAGGATTCCCTATAATCATATAGGAGTTTCCTGTAGGAATGACAATGACCTTGAAAACCACAAGAAGGGAAGTATGAGAGCAAGGTCATGACACAAGCCTGTCTCTGGATGAAAAACCATTACCTCACCACACCATAGCCATTCCTCTCATCGCCATGTCGCCCCTACATCCATCAAAGAAATCAACTCAAAAAAATATAGATTACAAAAGAAAAAAAGGAAGAGAAAAAACATAAGAGAGAGAAAAGAGGGAAAAAAGGAGCCATACCCAAAAGCAACATCCCTCACCTCCCATTCCCTACCACCCTTCTCCACTCATTTCAAAATCTCTTATGCTTTAGAGTTGAGGAAAAATATGAAAGTTTAAGGGAGAGGTAGTTACAGGACATCCTGTAGGAAATCTTGTAGCAGCCTATCCCACAAAGGAAACCACAAAGATTACAACCATATTCAGAACATGGACTACAAGGATGAAGAAGCTCCTCTAGAGCTTAACAACAACAAGAAGATCACCAGCAACAAGGTCCAACGCCTGCACATCAAAAGGAACAAAGCATCAAAAGAGGAAAATACACAGTGAAAATATGCAGATTGAAAAGCACATCAAAGAGGCACCACTCTCTAACATGCATCATCAACGAAGAACCTTACCCACAGGTATGTCATCTTACTCATTCTTTCTCATTAGTATGATATGATCAAAACTGTAGGAATAATGCGAGAGTTGATTTTACAAGTAAAGGTGGCCAGCTAACTTGGCCACCTTTGTCCAGTCAACAAGAAGAAAAGAGTTAGACCACTCCACATGTGGCAAAAGTGAAATCAAAAGAAAAGGGAATAAAACCAAAAATGGTTAAGTTACAGAGGATAGGAGTGGGAGATAATTATGAGGTAAGGTGAAAATATGCACTAATAGTGGGACAAATGGTCCAAAAGTAGGTGCTCGTACTTATCCAGCCAACACACCACCCCACATGATCATCCATAAATGGAAATAAAACATTGATTCCCATACGAAGAAAGAAAAGGCAACTTCAAGGATTCATTGAATGAAGAGGTGATCCCAAATGGATCTAACATAGACTTCTAAGTCTAAAAATATTCCTCACAGAGGAAAATGAAATTCAAAGGATGCTCTTGGGAATAGTCTCATTGCATAAATCTCTTCATTCTGAATCTAACGCAATTTGAATGGGCTAAAACGAACTCCGGATGAAGGAGATATTGTAAAAAGAAAATTGCCCATTGTCCTTTGAAAAGGAGGCATTTTCTTGTTAAATGGGACTTAATGGAGAATATGCATCTCTTAAAGAAAATTGCATCGGAAAGGTTTAAAAGGCAGAGTAGCAGGCCTTAAGGGCTCTCCGATAGTGGTCTCCGATATATCGCATTGGAGGAAGGCCTTTGCGCGACATCGGAACCCTGGGTAGGCCGATTGGCGATATACCGATGTTGCGACGTGCGACAAAGCAATCGGCGATGGAGTGATGTGGAGGCGGACCCGAAATATTATGTTCTATAGCCTAAACCCTTATTAGATCTATAAGATTTATCGGATCAGAGCGTTGAAGGGATAAAGGCCTGGCGGGAGGACAATGCGACATGCGATTTTGCGACTGTACAATATGCGATAGTGTCGATCGGCGATCGGTGAATCGTATCGCAACAATACAAGGGCCAGTGCACATACGACAATGCGATTACGATCAACCATCAAGGCACAGACCTGATAGAATAAGGGACGTGATTGCATATTATTTGAAGTCCAGATTTTTAAATTTTTAGTGTATTCCCATGTATTGATGTTTTGGCCATTTCTTGGGTTTTAAGCATTCCACGTGTGTGATTGCGATTTGCGATGACAGGACAGACCCGATAGGTTTATCAATGCGATTGAATGCATTTTGAGTTCCGGTTAAATGGTTCATGATGCGCTTTTCCTGTGTATTTCTGTTATGCTGTTGTTTTCGGGATTATGGCAGGAGGAAGGCCAAACGACCAGGTTTCCCACGCTGACGGTTCATTCCAATTGTAAACTAGTTCTCTTGATTGAAACACGTGGGTTTCAATGATGAAGGACTATAACTGATGTGTTACAAAAACATAGAAAGCACAGAGAAAGAGCACTCCAAGAGGCACAGGCAGAGGAAACTCAAAAAGAGCTCAGAGAAGCTCGAGAAGCCCAGGGATGCTCAATGAATACTCAGGAAGAGTAACAGAATGTTGAGTGATGCACAGAGGTAGTCTGCGGAGCGAGGAAGGCTCGGTGTAGCATAAGAGTTGATCAGAGCCAAGAGCCAAGAGCCAAGAGTCGAGAGCCAAGAGCCAAGAGCCAAGAGCCAAGAGCCGAGAGCTAAGAGCCAAGAGCTGAGAGCCAAGAGCCGAGAGCCAGAGCCAAGAGCCAAGAGCCAAGAGCCAAGAGCCAAGAGCCGAGAGCCAGAGCTGAGAGCCAAAAGCCGAGAGCCAGAGCCGATAGCCAGAGCCGAGAGCCAAGAGTTGAGAGCCAACACCGAGAGCCAAGAACCGAAAGCTAGAGCCGAGAGCTAAGAGCTGAGAGCCAAATAGCTAGGGATAAAGATGGCATTCTAAGCCCATTGGTTCACTTGTAAACCTATGGAGTTGAGTCTAGAACTTGTAAAAGAATTTAAGCCATAATCCCAAGAGCCTAGTTGGGTTGACTAGAGCTCAAGGAGACGTAGCCCAAGATATCAGGGTGAACTCCATATTATATTATTGTCTTATGTGTTTGTTTATTTGTTGCATTTTACTGTTATGTGTGTTTATATATCAGTTTAAGCAAATAAACTTAAGGCAATTAAGCAGTTAAAGGAAAACACAAGCATACACCTATTTCAAGTGCTTATTTCCGTAAATTATCAATCATAAGCATAGATCTTGGGAATATATAAGCTTTGGAGTGGGAGAAGTTCTTGTAAGCATGACAAGAAGCCTTTAGGCCCCATTTTAGATTAGGTGGTATCAGAGCATCAGGTTGATTAACCCCACCTTCAAAGAAGGTTATATCAAAGTAAGTTATACTAGAGCAAGTGGTATCATGAAGCAGGTGGTGGCATAATGCTTGATTGATCAAAGCAAGATGCTTGATTGACAGAGAAATCTATATTCTTGTTTGACTTGAAAGGTGTTCAAACAGTAGAAAGAATTTAGATGTTTGATTGTTTGTAACTGACTGTTGTTTGCGTTTGCGGAGGTGAAGGGAAAGCTATTGATAGCTAAGTCTAGGAGAGGACAAGAAGGAAGAAGGGCTGAAGGCATTCTTCTTATCCCAAAGTACCTCAAAGCAATCCTTGAAGCACAAGAGGTTTGTTGCAAAAGGTTTCTTGAATAAGCTCTTTGTTAATCTTGTTTGAAGTTCTTTTTTTCATTTTGATAATGACTACTTCTACAAGTGAGTCCTCAAATTCTTCCTTCATCACAATATTCTTTCATGAATACATGAAGCAAGACTTATTCATCATGATGGATATGGTGAGAGAAATGTATGAGGATGGAAGGAAGAGCATCATACTTCGAGAGCAGTTGAATTCCATGAAGGAAGAGAATCAGTTGCTTTCTGACGAATTGCAAGAAACGGAGAGGCAACTTCATATTGCAAATATGAACCTGGAAAGGATGCATGAGTTGGAGACACAGCTCCTTGTTGCCAAAGAAGCCTTGGTCAAGTATCAACTTGAAGAAGAGGTAAACAATTCCTATTTGTCTTCAAGCTCTTCTAAGAATGTTTATGTTGCTTCTTTTGAAAAACATACCAGAGGCATAGGGTCCAAGTTAATGTCCAAGAAGGGATATGAAGGAAATGCCCTAGGCAAACATGCACAAGGTATTGTTGAGCCAATAATGGTTGAGGAAAGGCCTAAGTATTTGGGTCTTGGCTATGGACAATCTTATGGAAAAAGTTCCAAAGCTGCCATGAAGACAATTGAAACAGTTCCAAGAAGGAGTTTCATTTCAGGTCTTCTACCTCAAAAGTGTAAAGATTGTATTCATGGGGAATGCAATAGCTTGAAACATCATTTGCAGGAAGAATATGTTCATAAGCATGCATTTGAACCAGAGATTCATGGAAACTCTAAAACCATTGAAGCGGTTGATGGTGTTCCAAAGGAAGCTACTTCTTCATTCAATTCACCTCCTCATGAAGGTAATAAAGGTGAAAAAGAAAGGTATAAATCTGGTTCTAATCATATTCCTTTTGATTACGTTAAGCATGATAAATTTCCATATAAGTATGGGAAAAGAATTGCACGTTCCTTTTTTGGTTTGAATAATCATAATCTTTCTATATGTTGGAAGAGAATGGCCACATACAGGAAACTTTTGAAGGAAAAGAAGCAAGAGGCCAAAGGTCCATTGGACAAGGCAAATCATGTTGTCAAGAAGATGCACATGTGTTACACTTATTGCCATAAGCAAGGACACATCGCTGCAAAATGTTTGATTCTGAATCCAACAATGCTTCCACGAAACTTGAAGAAGGTGGAAAGGGAAATTGGCAGGAATGGAAAGAAATATTCCATGATTGATGTGTTTTAGGATGATTCACATGTTGATGCTGATGTGCAGACAAAGATAACACCTTTGAAATGGATTGGTAAGAAATGGCTAGAATTATTATCTAATTAAAGTTGCATATCTTTTTATGTGAAAAGAAATGTATCAATCTATTTGCATTTCTTTGTTAATGAGATGCAAGTTGCAGGATTCTACCAAGAAGGTGAATGGAAAAGTTGAGTAGGAGATTCACTTTATTGCTGCAACATTATATTCATCTCAGCTTCGAAAGTACAATGTACTTAAGCGAAAGTTGAAGGATGAAATGCATGCATAAGCGTGATATGCATGAACACAGGGATGTTGATGATTTCCTTGTATTTGAACATGTATGTGTGATTAACTTGAAGGGTTGATTACTTTGTTTTTAAACATGCATGTAATGCAATATTGACTTGAGAAAAGTTGATTTGGTCTCCAAGATGGAATGAAATTATTCATTTTCCTCTTTCCAAGCTTACAATCCATCCATGAATTTCCATCTCCCTACTACTAAATTTAAAAATTCATTTTCCCTCTACAATATTCATACATTCCCGCCTCATTTTCAATCACCCTTAACCCAAAAATAAAGTCATTCAACTCCCTTACAACGCTGAGTCACCCCATTTTCCTCTCTCTTTTTGTTAAATAAACCTTGCTTCAAAATTCAAATCTTTCACCTATGGTCATTCAAATCATTATTTTATACGCACGTTGGATGATGGAGGATTCATTAAGGCCTCCCTTCTAACATGTCTTGACCCATCGACTCTGACACATCATCTACGATTAAGACTAGAGATATTTCTAGTACCTTGAGGCTTGCATGGCTTAATGGCAAGTTCTCTCGCCAATAAACAGTGAGAATACATCAATGTCTCTTGTTTTTCGAATCTTATAGGTGACCTGACTATGACACATCTATTCGTACCTAGTAATATGTACTTATGCATCTTGACTCTCATTGACATCAATGGTGAGTAGTCTCGTGTTCGTTAATGACATTCATTAATGGATGGTAATCCAACAATTTCTTTCTATGTTCGACATCGACACATCTATTCACATAGATAATAATTATGCCACTGAGTGAGAATGAATGAAGACTATATAATTTCAGCAGCTTGCAGTAGTTTTCGAATAAATCAAGACTCAACTCCAGAGGTCAGAAGTAGTAGCATTGTCCAAACAATGAAGATTCCAATTTCATATCATATTCATCCTCTATTCATACAACTAATAGAAAGAAGAAGCAAAATCCAGTAACAACAACCACACTCTTTCATATACATAGCTTGTCCACTTTTCAGGTAGGTGAAGGTATGATGTTCTAATATTTAATCATGTAATTCCGTAAATGCTGAAATTGTGATTTTGGAAAATCTCTCACCACATTTATATTCCCTTTCTCATTTTCCAAAAAGCTGAAAATATCTTTAGTTGGGGGGAGAGGAAATATCCATTACTTTCTTTTTTTTTCCATATTACGTCTTCATCATACATTGTTGACCAACATATCTTTCCCAACCAACTAGTATTGCATTTTGATTCCAAAGTTTATATGTTTTGCAATGATCAATTAATAAGCACATTAATGGCTGACAACCACTATGGGGCCTTAAAAAGGAATTCTCAATGTGTTCAAGTATTTTGATGCAACAAAAATAAGAAAAATATTGTTACACAAAAACCAATACTCATAAATTTTTGGTTATCACACAAGAACCAACCATAAAAAATATGTTGCAATCAAATGTCTTTCAAAGTACACCTTGCAACGAGAATAAAGTTATCAAATGGTATGATTATGCAAAGTTAAAAGAGAAGCAATACAAAGCCAAAGTTCATATAGAAGCAAAACATTTCAAGAAGATCAAGTTATGATTAAAGGAATCAATTCAAAGTTGCATGAGGACATGCAACATCCTCAGTTGGGGGGAAATGTTGGGCCTCCAAAATATCATCCTCTTTCACCCTCATTTCTATCATTTTACCATATTTATATCTCTTTACCATATTCTGGTGTTCCATAACCATAAATTAATACCATTTGCATGATCATATCGGTTTATTATTATTATTTTCCAAGTCATTTATTTTAAATATTTTAAGAGAATTTATGATTAAATATTAGGAAATTAGCATGTTTTCATATATATATATATATATAAGTGGGATGTGTTTTATGATGTTTTAGGCCTATTTGAAGATTCTAGAAGATTTTTATTTGGTTGTATTGGTACCAGACGGGTGGTAACCTTTTTTCCTCCAGTAAGGCTGCCTTGCTCCCTAACCAAATGAAGGAAGTCACACCCAATATATATGGAAGTCAGCTCCTGTACAGTTTAGCCCATTTGGACAGCCGTGTGGTTGGGTGTCATGTCAGGCTCCCCTCGGGACCACAATACATTCTCATCTGCTCTAGTAAGTGGCAAACTCCATTTGGAAGGGTCAAGCTGATTAAGCTCTTGACATTCTAACATCAGGCGTTAAACTGTCTTGGAGCATCAGGAAGTCACACCCAATATATATATGGAAGTAACACCGAAAGTGGATGGACTATTATTGATTTCTCTAGTGATCTAGTCTCGTTTTATTTTCATTGCTTGATTGTAACTATTCTTTCGTGACCTCCTAGAGAGGATTGCAAGAACATGTTGAAGGTTGTCTAAGGTTGGAAGAATTTTTTGACAAGTCTTGGATTCAAAGGGATCTTTGAATCTTGAAAGGGTTGTGAATGTAGAAGGAGCTTTGAATCCAGAAAGAACTATGAATTTAAAAGAAGCTTTGATTCAGAGGGAGCAATTTAACTCTTATATATTTAAGTATTATTTTTAAATTATATTTAATGGCTAAAGTTGTGATAGGCCTTTGACAAGTCTATGTCTTGGATGAAGTACATGTACTTCAGGGACAAGCTTGGACACGTTAAGATAAGTTCTCTCAGTAAGAGGGAGCATTAATGAGATAACAATAGGTGTAGACATTTGGCCTAGACTATTGTTGAAATCATACATTCTCCTAATTTAGAAAGTATGGTCCTTAAGGCCTAGTTACTCAAAAGAGTAGGTACCTTTCTATGATTGGAACAACCACTCTATAAGAGTGGGTGCCTCTATCAAGCTCGTTTACTTGTTGAGTGAGCCTTTTGAGACCTTTGGCCAAGATAATGTCAACCCTGTGATGTGAGGATCTGTTAGGGTTTTGACCCTTTGGTGTGAGGAGTTAATATGCTCTAGGGTTTGGCCAACCTTGTGTAGTTGGAACTTGGAACACAGATGTTCTTCGAGGTTTGACCTTGGTGATGGCAAACCTATACTAGTTTGTATACCATGTGGTTAAGGCACCGATCAAATCATGGTGACTAGTTGTTGTACCTTAGGCTAGGTAGCCTATATGATGGTACATAAAGTTGTGGTACCTTAGATTGAATAGGTTGTATGATGGTACATAGGGTTGGTACCTTAGGTTGAATAGGCTCTATGATGGTACATAGGGTTGGTACCTTAACAGTAACCTAGATGGTACCTAGACCCTGCAAGATGTTGGGTTGGTACCTTGGCAGTAGCCTAAATGGTACCTAGATCCTTGAAAGATGTTGGGTATGTACCTTGGCAGTACCCTAGATGGTACCTAGATCCCTGAAAAATGTTGGGTCAATAACTTGGCAATAGCTTGGATGGTATCTAGATGCCTGAAATAATATGTGTTGGTTTAATGCCTTGGCAATCACCTAGATGGTACCTAGATCCGTAGATCAACATGTCTTTTGGATTGGTGTCTCAACAATAACCTAGATAACACCTAGAGTCTTGAAGAAGCATGTATGTTGGGTTGGAACCATGGCTGTGAAGAAAGAGTAATTATCAATGTGACCTTGGTTGAAGAAATTTTTGGAGGCAACTCAAATGAGCAGGCTCCTCCCAGTATCATGCTCAGATCTTTCTAGAGTGAGCTTGTTTGGTATTAGGCCTAAGACAAGGCCTTTGGAGTTTCACCTAGACTATGTATGGAGACTAGTTGTTTGATGGTGGATTGTGATCATAATTATGTTATAGTACCATAGGATAATGGTACTATGAAGTGTGTAACCTTATTCTTAAAGAAAGATTTTAACAGAGAAAATCTGGATAGTCATTATGAATATCTCCCTAGCTAAAAGGGAGTGTTGATGTAGTACAACCGTTCATAGTCCCGAAGCTTCCTACTCATAAGGCATGGGATGACCCCCCTGCATCAGCACTGCCCCAACGCCCTCACCTGATGCATCACACTCTAGTACAAAGGGTTGGGAAAAATTCGGTAATGCCAAGACTGGGAAAGTACGCATGACCATCTTGAGGCGCTCAAAGGCCTCTTGCACTATGTTTGACCAACTGAGAAAATCCCTCACGAAGCGCTTGTAACATGTGCATATGCCCAGTAATCCCCTCAACTTTGTCACATTACTTGGTGTGGGCCAATCAAGGATGCGGGAATCTTCTCCTGGTGGACTCTAACTTTGTCCTCTCTTATCACATGCCCTAGGTACAACATCTCAGTTTGCCCAAATTCACACTTGGATGTCTTGGCATAAAATTGTTGGTCCTCCAGGATGCTTAAGACCTATTCCAAGTGTTGTAGGTGCTCCTCCCATGTCCTGTTGTAGATAAGCATGTCATTAAAGAACACCAAAACAAAGCTGCATAGGTGCTTGTGGAACACATGGTTCATGCAATACTAAAATGTGGTTGGGGCGTTGGTCAGTTTGAAGGGCATCACCAGGAACTCAAAGTGCCTCTTATGGCACTTGAATGTTATCTTCGAAATGTCCTGCTAACACACCCGAATTTGATGGTACCTTACGCACAAGTCTATCTTAGAGAAATACTTGGCTCCTCTAAGATCATACATCAGTTGATCTATATAGGGAATGGGGTACCAGTTCTTCAAAGTCTTCTATTTAGCGCCTGGTAGTCGATGCACATGCGAAGGGTCCCATCCTTTTTCTTCACTAGCACCGCTGGTGAAGCAAAAGGGCTAGTACTAGGCATGCTATGTCCCAACGCCAATATTTTCTAGATGGACCTCTCAATCTCATCCTTGTAGGCCTTAGGGCATTGATACAGAGTAGTGATAACTGCATGTACACCCTCTTCCAACTCAATGGTGTGCTCAAACCCTCGATCAAGAGGCCTTCCTGGAGGGTTCTCCCAAAAAACTATTTGATGTCTCTCCAACAACACAAAGATGTCTGGATGAACTAGTCATGCCTAAGTTCTTGTCTCTGAAATCATGAGCACCACCGCGCGCTCTATACCCCCACGCCACATGTCTACTTCCATTCGATGGAAGTATATTGACTATGGTGGGTAGGACTCTAGGAGTGCATACCCCTCAACACTACCAACTTCCCATTTGGGCCCATGAAATCCATCTCTAGTTTCCTCCAATCAGTAGTGACCAACCCCAATGAATACAACCATTGGACACCCATCACCACATTAGTGTTTGGAACATCAACAACAAAGAAATGGTCAGTCATGGAATAGTTCCCCATAATCAAAGTTAGACTAGGGACATATCTTGTGCACCGCATAGTTCAGTCTCTTGGTACCAATATCAAAGACCCCTCAAATGTCTCTGTATGTATGCCTCTATGCTCCACAATCTAGGAATCAATAAAGTTATGGGTAGCCCCACTGTCCACTAACACTAACACACATTGCCCTTGCATTGTGCCATTGATCTGTAGTGTCAAGTACTTTGGAACTTCCCAAAGTGAAGCAAGAACTCCCCTGGTGGGAACAATTAGCCCTCCTCACCGAGGTGGTGGTGGTGGCGGTGGTCCTCCTCCTGCAAACTATGGTCCTCCGTTGCCACTGTCTATCTCCTGCTCAACCTCATCCTCTTACTCGTTATTTGAGTACACCTCAATGTAATGGGTCTTGCCCTTGGTGCACTTGTGCCCGTGGTGCCCACGGATCTTGGAACGTGAAACACAACTTCCTCCTCCATAGGTCCCTCCAAGTCTCGTCATCCAACTGACCACGCCCAATCTCGATCTAAGGTTGATGAGGATATTTTCTCCCCTAAGGAGCCACGGGCACGGTGGGTATAGGGACCTTGGCATTGGGAATTGCATCAATCATGTCTCAAGTCCTGGAAATGATGCCCATCAATGTCGTAGGCTTGTAGGCCCTCATCCATCCACACAAGGGATCTGATAATCCCTCTACAAACAACATAATCAATTGAGCTTGAGAGATGTATGACACCATCATAGATAGACTCTGGAACTATGATATGTAAGCCTCTACTTTTCCCATCTGTCTCAAGTGTGCCAACTCCATGAAATGCAACTTCGGGTCCTAATAGAACATCTTTGTAAAATTAGATTGTCCATTATTGAAAAAAACCATAGTTTTTGGAGATAGTAAGATAAAACATTCTTTAGCCAGTGGAATCAAATGAGAGGGTGCTCGTAGATGAAATTCGATGTTAACAGTCCAATGAAATTGATGATTTTTCGATGAGACTCATGGTTACAATTTAATGGCGACATGCAAATCCCTTCCTAAAGCTCTTCAGGGAGACAATGGAAATTTGTTGCTTGGGCATAAAATATAAATCGAGCAACATAATTGAGTTTTGTAAGTTTTTGCTAGTGTGTTCAACCAGGGACCAAGTGGGAAAGCTACCCAAAATCACCAAATTTATTGTCTTGAATAATAGAATCTTAATGCATATATTACATTGTCTTTTACTAAGTGTTGAAGCCCTGAAAATTGGGTCGACAAAAAGGGGGATACCCACCCGATCCGGACCTTGGTTGGCATCTCCTTATCCGTTTGGTATAGCAGGTCCAACTGGGGATAATGGGACCAGTTTCCCAATCTAAGGGTGTGTGTGTGTGTGTAGAGTTGGATGAAGCTGATCTAAGAGTACTTAAAGCTAATTTAATTCAGATTCTTAAACTAACTCTATGCTATTGTAATCTAATGAGAAACAACACATCTAATCTACGCTAACCCGGGGTGTATATCTTCTATTATGTGATCTAAAGAGATTTCAAACAATAAATGGTAATAAATATCATTCAGCTATTATAAGAATAGAAATCAATTAAGATAAACCACTTTGCATAAGAAGTTAGGCAAAACAGTTGTGAACAGCATACCGCATAATAAGTTATTCATATATCAGACATAAATAAATGACTCCACCATACAGAAGTGCCAAATGGTAACTCATACATACATGAAATAACATATAAACAACTAAAAACTGTAAATCACTTTAAGAATATAAGCAGAAATGGCCAAGAGATAAAAGTACCATTTATGACTAATCCTACTCATAAACTTCAAGCAAAAACGATTTATCTCTACTTGTTCTAACATCTACTAAGAGTACAAAAGTGCAACATCAGTAGCAAACATCAAATGCAAACATAAATAAATCTCGATCCATCCATTCATCAAAACCTCCTCTGAGGGTGCAGAAGTGCATGTTCGAGGACAAGTTTTTGACAAATTTCTGGACCCTTCTCTAAATGCATGAGAAGGTTTAAAATACTACTTCCTAATTCTAATAATAGTGTCTTTACAAAATTTAGGATGCAATTTTCAAATGACCGTCCTTTTTCTAATCTAAATAAAAAGAAAAAACAAATTTCTAAAATAAGGCTACTTCTGAACTTGGTCCTTAAAACTGCAAGTGTTCATCATGGGCTTGAGAAGAGTCGATTGGCTGACTTCTGCGCTGAGCTGGACTGCGAAAACAGAATCTATGAGAGCTGGCACTACTTTTTCGGCTGCGTTTATGATGCATTTCACAGTCATCCATTGACTATGTGGCTTGACTAAGTATGCCTAGTAACACTCCCAATTCATCCTGTTCAATGCCTGGATCACTTTTCCCTTTTCCTGCGCCTTTTGCTTCCATTCTGCCTCCAGTCGTGACTTATTTGGTAGGTACCCCAGGTGGTTTCTGCGATTAAGTTGGCTCTATGTAAATTCTCATTTACACAGTCGATAAGAACGCTTGCCTGTGTCGCCGCTGTCTCCGCTGCCTGTTCTGCCTGCCTGATTTGATTGTCCCATTTGTTAAAGAGCAATTCTTTATGACTCTTGTTTATTCTGGGTGCATTTGCTCTCTTCCCTTCCTCTCCATCCTGCCAAGCTAAGTATTCCGTCACTCGTCTGTCAATTTGGTCATAGTCACTTCGCAAGTCCGCCACTTGGTTGGTGAGTTTATCGCTCAGCTCGCAATAGTGACTCCACTGCGATATCTTACGTCCCAACTCTTCCTGTTGTTGCAGAAGTTGCTCATTTAAGCTAGTAGATTCTGAAACAAATTCGGCAAGCTTGGGATCGTCCTTGTGTATTTCTTGTAAAGCTTGCAACTGCTTTCCTTTTTCATCTAGGCTTCTTTGATAGCTTATCTGCATCTGCTGAAAGTCTTCTTGTAGTTTCTCGAGTTATTTGAACGCTTCAATACTAGCATTGGCTTGTTGTAGCTATTGTTGTAGTAGCTGTATTTGGTTTTCTTGTTCCCTCAACAATTTCTGAACTTTTGACGCCTTGTCGATAGTCGCAGAAGCGTATGCTCCTGCGATCTGAGATAACTTCGTGAGATTTTCTGTCGGGTTGTTGTTAGGGTCTTTCCATAAGACGTCTAAATGTTCAGTGTCCTGTGACAGTGTATTCTCTAGCTTTCTCTTCTTTCTTTGTCTCCTCACAACTGCTTTATGTTGGGGACTATAGAATACATCCAGTGGGGGAATTTCCTCTATACTAAGTAGAAGCTCAGAAGGTGGAGCGATATGACCGTGCTCCATTTCTGTGATACTACTGACCATGGTCGAAACCATTTCTTGTGTTACCTGTGTATTGCTCACAGGTGTTCTTAGGGCTTGCCCTTCAAGGCTGATTAGCTCGTTGAAGTTTTCCCATTCTTTGTCGAGCTCTGTTGTGACGAGTGGCGTTTTAATGACGGGAGGAGGGACATCTCTTGGTGGGGAGGCGATAACTTGCTGTTGCGACATTGCACTTGACTGAGCTGTATCTTTAGCTATTTCTTCGCTTTTTCCTTGGTTGCTTCCAGACTTTTTAGAACGTTTAGGCATTCCTTGGGCAGCGTCAGATTTGGATTTGGAAGTACTAGAGTTTCCACTGAGGTTGACGCTGGGAGTCGGCTCTCTGGTGGGCAGTCGCAGCTTTTCTAGGGGAACACTGGCTAACCTTCTTTCTCTGTATAACATAAATCTTTGGAGGTCATCTGGGGACAACCTCGACCGAGCTTCTCGCAAAACTTCCTGGAGTGAGCTCTTACCTTGAAACAAATCATCAAACAAATCTTTCTTTCCAATGAATACTTTTATTCTGACACTTGTAGTGAAATCATGGGCAACATTATTTAGGTCAAAAGGCCGAGCGGGGAATTTAAATAGCTGCAGAGACGTCACATTCTCCACTTCAGTGAAAGCATGTCCTACATCGAACAATGAGAAGGCCCCACAAGCTACAGGAAACTGAGGCCATATGGCCTTCTTCTTGTCTTTTAGCTCTTTGGTCAGGCCGCCTTCTGAGCAAGTATGATAGGCAATTTCCCGAGCCAAAAGTTTGTTGGGGACATATAGAGGTAGGACATGTGGAGGCACAGTGCTCCCAAACACTCTAATATAAGTGAACCATTCTTCCCCGAACCATCTTGCGATGGGGATGATTTCTATTTGCGCTTCGGGTGAGCACCTCGGGGGTTCT
>APFE030680002.1:0-16308 GCA_000404065.3 Pinus taeda
TCTCTTTTTGAAGTTTGACATGAAGAGCAGAGGTATGAGGCTTGACAAGGAGGATAATATGACTATTGATGGAGCCATATTAACTGCAGATAGTCATGGTGACAAATTTCAGTGTAACAGATATGGTATTTAAACAAAGTGATGCTCTCTTGTGAAAAATACCATTTCAAATTTCATGTAAGAAAATAGTGGGGAAGGAAGATTATTGTTTCAAGGGAAGTTCAATGTGTGAAAGTTCAACTCATTGCGCGGATCTCCTCACATTGAACTTATGTCCACACAATAATCTTTTCGGAGTTGACACTTGCAATAAAAAGATAAATCCACCATTTTTAAAATGGAAAAATAATTTTTACTTGTTGCAGGCATGGAAAAATATCTCATGCTTTCATTGTATGCACTTCGACATTCTGCATAATCTACTAATGATAAAATATGTACGCACAACCACCTCCACACCTCAATAATGCCCAGAGTCACATAAAATCCGTACACACATACTCATCTCTGCATAACTTTGCCCATACAAATATTTTTGTATTCAATAACTTGCTTCGATTATTCCAGATAGCTATTTTTGTGGTTGCAAAGAAAACATTACTAAATGATAATTAAAAAAGAGATTTGTATTTGAGCCTTTTGCACATTCATTTGGATGCACAACACTTAATAGAAGTGAGATAAATTCGAGTAAGAATGGGAGTTGGTTATTACATACAATAGTCAATTGAATAAAGGTTGTGCATAGTGCAAAAACAAATCTATACAAAAATAACATTTCATTGAGAAAAAGCTTTGTTTAGTGGAGAAAATTAATTGTGCGGAAGAAGCTTTCAAGCTTTCATTGTGCTCTTGTACACAACATGTACTGAAGGATTTTATGGTTAATATTTTAGTATTAGAACATAATCCATATTTTTTTATTTAGAATAACATTGTTTATGCTTATATTATTGATAATATTTTAATTGTAAATAATGCATACCAATGCTATTTAATTGATTCTCTTTACGTGAAGATTTCCACGTAGTGGAATTGAAGGATAAATAGATTTGGTTGACGGGTCGTTGTTCATGCTCTTGTGTGGAAGTGCAGAGGAAGTCCATTGTACAAAGAAAGTTTATTGATAATATTTTAGATATAAATAATGCATATCTCCATGCTCTGTTTTCATTTTATTTGAGTTTTAAATAAAGTGTTCATTGTGTGCATCTTTGTAACTTCACACTAAAATCTTCTATTGCTAATATTTTAGTATTAAATTATCGATGGGTGCTATTGGTGAGTTCAATTTCCGTATCATTGAATAGGTTCACAATTGGAACTAAACGATTTATTTGAATGTGAAAGCTGAGTGTGAAAAAGTTCAAAGTTAATATACCATACTTCAAAAAGTTCTTGATTAGAAATTTTTGCTCATATTGTTAATAATAAACAATGCATATTTCTGTAGTCAATTTTCATAGAATTTTGAATAGAACTTATTATTAAATAACTTTGAATTTTTCATAAAGTAGATTTAGTTTAATTTATATCTATGAATTTCAGATCTATGGTTTTTTAAGTAGGGCAGTCCTTGTGCATAGGTTTTACTATCCGATAAAGCTTTTTCTTTAGAGAAAAGCATTTCATTATAACCTTTGGACAATAACAACTATGTACAAGGAACCAAGCAATATCAAATAACATAGAATTTGTAAATGAAACTCATTTATTGATTAAAATCTATAATGGCACAATCAAATCTTAACTCAGATGAATTGCAATTAGTAATTATATTCTTAAGAGATCTATGTCTCACGCCAAAAAGTATTGTTAAATGTAAATTTTAGCTTAATCAATAATGCACTATAAACATAGGATTGATACATTGAAGTAGTTTTGAATGGAATAGTTCATGCAATTCAATTTGTAAACATGAGAACTAATATGTACAATGAGAACTTTGTCCAAGAAACTAAATAAAACAAAATTAGCAAACGAAGCTCAACAAGATTAGAACTCTAATACAAAGAGTTATTTCACTATAGGCATAAAGCGTGTATCAGAAACATAATTGATTAATTATTCTAGTGAATGAAATCTATGTAGGTTTGAAGATATGCAAGTATTTAATTATTAAGAGATATATGTCTAAGATGCAAAACGATTGTCAATTGTTCAATTTTTTTAAAACAAAAACATAACATTGAATATAATACAAAAGATGAATGCTTTTTTTTTGTTCTTATTTTTTAAATCAGATTAAGTAAGAATTGCATTTAGAATAAAATGTCAATAATGGTGGCCATATGATATTGCTTTCTGTAGATATTTTATTGTGCGGAAGAAAATTATGAGCACTCTGTACAAGGAACTAAATAGCATAATATTAGAAAAAGTAGCTGAACATTATGAGAATTGTAATACCTAGAGTTATTTCATTGTGGGTAGAAAGGGCAGGTCAGAAACATAATTAACTAATTACTCCATGGAATGTTAGTATTCCATCAAGACATTGTGTTAGTATTGTGTTATTAAAAGATATATTTCTAAGATGTGAAATTTTAATTTTGTTTAAAACAACGACACAACACTGAATGTTGTAGAAAAGCTAAAAGCATATTTTCGAAAATTATCGAGACCACTTTCATAACATTGATACAAAATCAGATTCAGTAAGAATTATAATCAAAATAAAATGTAAATAACCATGATCATATCTCAAATTTGTATGAGATCATATTCAAAACATAGTCTTAAAAGGCAAAAATGTTGAATATAATGTTGAATATATTTAGAATAAAATGTCAATAACGGTGGCCATACGATATTGCTTTATGTAGATATTTTATTGTGTGGAAGAAAATTATGAGCACTCTGTACAAGGAACTAAATAGCATAATATTAGAAAAAGTAGCTCAACATTATGAGAATTGTAATACCTAGAGTTATTTCACTATGGGTAGAAAGGGCGTGTCAGAAACATAATTAACTAATTACTCCATGGAATGTTAGTATTCCATCAAGACATTGTGTTAGTATTATGTTATTGAAAGATATATTTCTAAGATGCGAAATTTTAATTTTGTTTAAAGCAACGACACAACACTGAATGTTGTAGAAAAGCTAAAAGCATATTTTCAAAAATTAACGAGACCACTTTCATAACATTGATACAAAATCAGATTCAGTAAGAATTATAATCAAAATAAAATGTAAATAACCATGATCATATCTCAAATTTGTATGAGATCATATTCAAAACATAGTCTTAAGAGGCAAAAATGTTGAATATAATTGAAATTGTGCAAAGAAAACTGTAAAGTAGATGGATTTGTTGTAGTAGAAATTGGCGTTCCGCTTCTTTGAACAGTATACGCAGTCACAAAACAAAAATATATAACATGTATTACGAGTCCATGAATTTTTGAAGAAAATCGTTCATCATTTTTTAATTTATTCTATGTTGAGGGCAATTGTAACTTCCATTTTCACGTTTTTAGTGAGGATTCCTTTTTCAATTTCCCTAGTTTCTTCCTGCACCTTGACAACTAACTTAGCGTTCTGCTTATTGAACTTGGTAGAAGTAATTAACCATATGTCAATATGTTCTACAATAAAATCATTGATACTATCAAATTCTGTTCCCATTTCCTATTTTTTCTCCTCCAATTGAGTTTGTAACTTGTCCTTTGAAATTAAATTAGAATCCTACAGCACGTGTAGATTGTCTAAACCTTTTATAATATCCATTGTCTTTAGATAGTCACTACCTCTCCTTTTGCATAGGTCACTACAGGAAGAATTGATATTCTCAAGTGTAGTGACTCTTTCCACCCATCTAACTTCCACTCGCTTCACTATCTGGTAGCTGTTTGTTTTGATTTTCAAAAGAAAAGAGTAATTGTAGCCTCCGCTTAAAAGTATATAATTAATTGTCAATGAATTTATTGTGTTATTTAAGATTATTGTTAACCAAGTTTGTAAATATCATTAGTTTCTTTTGCAATTGCGTTAAATCACAAACTACTTGACATGCATCATGAATAATTTATAATCTTTGGCATATGTTGTTGAGGATATATGCCTTCACTACATTAAGTAGATTCACAACCTTATTAAATGCTTGTTGTGTTGTAGCAACATAAATTGACAATGAAGGTTTTTTTTTTTTTGAATAAGGCTAATTCTATTATAATACAAAAAAGTCAAAAATTACATAGGAGTTACAAAAGGGCCATGGCTCAGTAATCCTGCCCAGAAATTGTTCATTTACCCAGATTGCATCTTCCAAAATTGAACACAGTCAAAATTGAATTACTGTCTTCTGTTGTATCTACTGCCTCTAAGACTCGAAACCATGACTCTAAACAGTGCATAACAGGGACCCGTAGACATACAGACATATATACCCAAACGGACGACACATAGACAGACAGACCCATGCTGTCGAACTGATACATAGACACAAAAAACAAAGACAAAATATAGCTCTTACGGCCTAGGTTGCCGAGAGCGAGCTGCTTGTCTTGCTCATTCATCGTCCGTGGTGTAGGGCGCTTCCTCAATTTGGCACCCAAAATGTAGAGAGCCATCAAAATTAGAGAGAGGGATCATCACGCTGGAAGGCCGTCCCTGAACAGGCACGCTTGGACCTGCAAGAGTTGGTGGACAAGCTATGGGGGATCTTTCCCTGTCAGGCTCGCTTGGACCTGCAAGAGCTGATGGACAGACTAAGGGGGAGCTTTCCCTGACAGGGCGTTGCAGGTCAATAATAGGCCCTGTCCCATGAACAGGAGGAGGAAAATCCAGAATGGCTTCTGCCGGTTCTCTAAGAATATCACAATGCTCAACCGTTACAGAGATAATAAAAGTGGAATTAGCGAGAGCGCAGGGTATCTGATACCTGACCATAGGATGCTCGTCATGCCCACAATCCATTCTTCGTTCGCTCTCCATTCCTCTGCCGCGCCCAGCTCTATTGCCATGGAAATGTTGCGGCTCAGATGTAACTTCGACGGAGGAGGAAGGAGAAGTGGGGGCAGGCCGCTGGGTGGTGGCCCATTCGCGAGAGCCTCCGCGCCTACTGCACATTCTCTGTCGCTCACCCCGCATTTCTGAATTCCGAAGATGAACTCACGTGAAGGAACCTGGTGAGGAGGACTTAATTAGGACGAGGGTTGCCAAATTGAGCTCACAACGCTGATTTCTCTGGCGTATGGCAGTCCCTGAGTTGGCTGCAAAGCATGGATGCTCTTGTTCCCTTCCCCACTCCACCGAGTGATGCACCAGTGAAGCAGCAGAATGACAGACGAATGCAGTGGTATGCACAAATTCCAGAGGAGTTCCGGGAGTATTAATCTCCATCGCACAGTTAGCCAGGCAGCGGAGTATGGACGACATGACCAACATTAATGCCGACATTAGTTCTACAGCATGCGAGCCTCCTTTATCTACCGCGGGGTACTGCATGTCACTAATGGGCTGACGCCTACCCATGTGACGCCCCATCTATCCGCTACGCCTATTAGACACCCGCATTCGAGAAATTGACAATGAATGTTACCGTACTACTAATGGAGTCATTAATAGAGGAATTGGATTTGCGATGTCTTGTAGTTCTTTTAATTTATTTTTCAACATCGAATTTTCTACAAGCACGTTGGTAACATTTTGAGTAATTGCATCATTGGTAGATTGTTTCAATACCATGAACCCCATAGTGTCAACGCCAGACATATCAATATCCATGTGTTCTCGATCAATAATATTTTTATTTTCAACCTTTACCTGTTTAGCTCTAAATTTTTTTGCTGGTCTTGTTATATTTTGCATTTTTCAATGTGACAAGACGTTCATTGAAAATAATGTCCTCTTCTACAACTTGCTCCAATATTTTCTGATTCTCTGTTAAACAAGTAGAAACCTAGTTAGGTGGTTCACTGTTATCAGTTTCCATGTCTATAGCTTGTTGAATGCTCTCTTTATTCACATTAGTTTTGGAATTGGAGATTTGAACTATATGCGTCTAGTATGGAAAGAATTTGTGAAAATTATCTTGCACATCTTGATGATTTGCTGAGTCACCAATAACCAGTTTTCCAAAGCCCAGATTTCTCCTCTTTCCTTGAGTCTTTAATGACACTACACTGGTAACAGGTGTGGAAGGTGAAAATTGTTGCATAGGATCTATGGATTTTTGTTTCTATTTTTCTTCAACTACCCTCTGTGTGTCCATTGTCGATAATTGATACTTGATTTTATGAAAATTTAATAAACTATGTGTTGTGTAAACATTTTTGAATTACACAATGATTTAGAAGCACTATGTGTTTACACATCATGACATGCAAAAATTGTATAAGTTCTTTATTCTGATGCAATTTAAGTTATTAGGGAAAAGCAGATGCCAATACGAGAGGCAAAAGAGAAATAAATAGTAAATTGATAAGATGCAACAACTACTGTATGTGTTAAAACTTTTGCTAAAGTTGTTGTGTTCATAAAATGAAAAAATGATGCAATTTAAGTTGTTATCTCAAAATCAAGCCCTGGAAGGCTGCAGACCAGGAAGACTTCAAGTAACTATTTCAAACCAATCTTTTGACTAAGTCTTAGCCTCCTTAGCCTGAGAAGGCTCTCTCAAAGGGTTATTGATTTTGACTAATAATAAGATGGCTAACTCTTGTGGAATAACATTAACAAATTTGATGGCTGGATAAACACTACATAATTTTCCATTGGGCCTATGGAGTCAATCATACTTCAGTAAACAATGATACTGCCTTTACATAGAAGTCAGGGCACTTAGCATTTAGATGTTCAGAACACAACTCATAAAACCACAGTTCATAAATGCATACAGGAAATCAGAGCACAATCAGTGAATTCTGAGTGATTATACATCCATGCAACTGTAAAAGACATTAAGGAAAGAACAAATCACACATTCTGAACAAAGAAATCCTTCATGAATCCTGAGAAGAAAAGCAACCAACTTATATTACTGAACTCTGTCTTTACATAAGCCAAAACAGTACTCTGTTATAAAATTTCCAACCCTCATTACATTGTTGTTTCAGCTATATATAGAATCCTTATTCTAACTAATTTGAGCTTCCTCCTCCAGCATGAGGGGAATTTGATAACTCGATAGCTATCTCTAATGACACCTATCAGCTATTTAACTAAGTATTAAATACAAAAAAGTGCTGACTGGAATTTTAAAAAGTTCTAAATCAACTATGACTCTAACTCCACTTTCCATGCCATAGTGGCTTCTCCTTGTTCTTTGACACCTGGTCCTCTTTCAATTTGGATAAGATGGATATTTAATACTCCATATTGACCTTGAACGCTGAATCTTTAACTGCCCAGTAGTATTAGGAGATGTCCCCTGCTTCTCGGTCCTTGTTTTCCTCAATTTGCTCGAATGTATAACAACATGTTTCTAGCCTTTAATAACCCAAGATATGGAACACTACCACGTTTTTGATGTGCTGTAGGCTGCATTGATGGACATGTGGGCCGGCAAAAGTTCCTTCTATGCAACTCATTTAATGCCTTTTGAACGGTGATAAAGGTGCCTTATAACAGAAATTTAGACCTGGGTTAAAATATTTCACCTTTTTAAATGTACACTTGTCTTGGTCTGAATGGCTATTATAGATCCATCTGATGTCTTGTGTACCCTTTAGGTGTCTCTCTTTCAAAATTCCCGTTCATAATACAAAACTTCCTATCTGCGTTAAAATCATCACCTACAGGAGTTTCGTAGCGCACTACGAAACTGCTGTTTTATTTAAAATAGCTTGCTTTTGACCCGAAATCTTTATCACCTAAACATCTGATTGCCAAAAACTCCCTTTGGTTTTTCATATGTATAGCAGGGATTTACATGTCTTCAAAACAATAAGACTAAGCAAAATTAACAAAAATTTGGAACAAAACCTTTCCTGAAAAGAGAATTCATTTAGTATGTACCTGGCCTAGCTGTGCCTTCAGGTCTCTAGCAGCTTTGCTCAGTTGGTTAATCTCATCTTCAGCTGCTTCTATTTGGCTCTTCATGGCTGCTATATAATCTCCTTGAGATGTGATGACTATTCTGTTTGTATCTTTTTGCCTAACTTTCTCAGTTTCCTCTGTTCTTGGCAGCGCTTCCTTTACTTACTTCCTTGTAATAGGTCTTGTGGGTTTAAAAATAAATTCTTCACCTGGCTCATCGAATTTAAGCCTTTTTGAGGCTTTAGACTTCTTGTTACCTTCTTGCGGTGATTGTGTCAAATCAATTTGAACTGGTTTAGATTGCTCGAATTCAATGGCCTGTAATAAATCATTCAAGCTTGCCTTAGACACTAGGCTCTCTTCAACAGCTATAGCTTTACCTTTTTCCTTATTTATTTGGCTTCTTTTCCTTACCCTTGAGACTACTTCAGATTTTCTTGCTTTAGGTACAATCTTCTTACCCTGAGTTTTTTCCTTTGTTGATTGTTGAGGTTGTTCTTGAATGATTAGTGGCTTCACTGGTTTTCTTAGCTAAGACTTGGTTTTGTTTTTAGCTCTTACTTCCTTTTGAAGCTTAGCTATGGTGAATTCTCTGGCCGGTTGTGGAGTAAGGCCAGTCTTGCTTTGGAATCCAGCCATGAAAATAAATGAGTTCCAATCTCTGCCTATCTTTTGGAGGCCATCTAAAACTAACAACTTAATCAAACCATGATGAAATAAAGAGGTTTCACAGTCCTCTTTCCTCAGCTGCACCTTATCACACATCTTACTCAAACTACGAAATAAATAAAAAGGAATGTCTATGGAGACTTTCCCGGTGAAATGCAAGAGCATTTTAAAATGGTAAGAATAGACCTTATTGTACCTTCCTTCACAGGTCAAGTATTTCTGTATGCAGGTGAGAAGAAGAGCATAATGTTCCTTGACATAATTTCTGGGCATTGCTTTTGTTAAGTCTTCATTTACATATGCCTCCTTTAAAAACTCCTTACAAGGATTCATATCAAATTTAAAATTTTTAAACCATTCTTCCCGTCCTCTTGGGATCTCCGTTACAACAGCTATTACTTCTGGAGAAACCTGTACTTCTAGCATAGCTATCTTTGAATTTAAACCAGTGAAGTTTAGCACAAATTCCTTAGTTACCTGTGCATGTCCTCCTTGTAGTTTTTTGCAAAAGTTCCAGCACCCGGCATCTTGAACGCTTTCTTCACGCCTTCATCCCTCAACGCTATGTCCAGGCCTTCAGGTTCATTCCTCTGACATTTACCGGATCTGTGCTCTTTTCTCTCCATTTTTTCCTTTGAGATCTTCACACCCAAATTCCAACAGCTCCAGTCGGGATGATGATTCAACTCCTTTTTAAATTCAGCCTCGCTTGTAGTCAGGCTCGCTTGAAATCAGCCTCGCTTGAAATTCAAATTGAAACACTTCAATACATAATCAGGCAGACTGGTCACTCATGCAGCACTTACGACCATCATTAAGGTCTATGCACGGTAAAATCTCTTGGGAAAGATATTTCTGTGCATATCAACAGTATATTGGTGGAGTAGTGGCAAATGAACATTCAGACATGATACAAGAGGTACACAAACTGACATGAGCAGACACAAATGATGACTCACCTACAGACTTGACATTTCGGGAAAGATTTGCTACGAAATGCACGAATCCATGATTTTGCAGCGCTGTTAGTTATAATTTTTAATGATGTGCTGCGAAACTACCTAATCATGACGCGCTGCGAAACTGCTAAACCATGATTGCGCTGCGAAATGGGAAAATGAGATTACGCTATGAAATCACTAAAAGACACGGTGACTCGGATAAGACAGGACATGACTATGGAATAATGATGAGTGGAGGAGAACCAATAGGAGTGGAGTATGATTTAAGTTAAAAACCTTTAAAACTCCAAATCCTAAGTGAGAAAAATAAAATGAAATCAACTTTAACACAAACCTTTGTCATCAAACTAGGACAGGCAATTATATGCATCAAACTTTTAGTTCTAAGTGATAACACCCAGCAGGAACGCAACACAAAGATCGTGGCTCGCCCCCGAGTGACTCTTCCAGCGCAAAGATAATAGTGCAAATATCTCTTAGCTCAACTTGTATGACAACAACTTTGGCGATGCACTGTGTGGCCGCCTGCTTCGCTTCTTCAACCATCTACTTAATCACTGCTCCTGAACTATCGGCTTGAAGCTTTTGCTGAGTTGCTTGCAGATTCACAATATTATCTTCAATAGAGGCTGTAACCATGTAAGCCTCATCCAAGTAGGGCTTCAGTCGCATAGGAGATCTCAACAACTCAATTCTCAAAATGCCAAGTTTTTTTCACTCGGCAACCACCTGTAATTTATAAGACATTTTGAATTCAAATCTGACCGTTCCCCCCACATTCGATTCATTAATGCCATATTGGTGACAGATTTTCAAGGATCTGACCCATAAATTTCGTCTTAAATGCTGGTCGCCCGCTCCATTTGGCAGCATTTCTACTGTCAAATCATGAACAATGAATTTAACGGTCACTTTTCGACTGACCTGTGTGATTTATCCATGGGTAGTGCAGCTCCCTCACGCTGTTGCGAACTCTGTGGCACTTCCTTGCTTCAGACGATCCTCCAATAGCACAGCTCCCCAACCTGGGCAATGTAGTCTATAGTCTCGTGCCTCCTTTTAGCTGTGTGGAGCGCTAAGACTGTGCTACCTTCATATAGTCACATGGCTATACCATTGGTGTATGGCTTGAATCGGCTTCCATTCACCTTTCCTGGGAAGGGATCTCCATTCAATTTAACAACTGAATCACTCCATTGTAGGTAATATCCTTAATGACATAGGGCCCTAACCAGTGCACTTTGAACTTCCCTGGAAATTTATCAAACTTACTGTCGTATAACAAAACCAAGTCATTTACCTTAAAGGTGCGCAACTTAATGTGCCAATCATGCCATGCCTTTTTACATTGATTTTGGACATGTTGGTGGAATCTAGCCAGAAATCTCTCTTCCTCCAGCTCAGTGAGCTGCGCAAGCCTCTCTTCCAGGGCTTCGCGATCCATCATACCTATTAGTGCCAGTATGCACAAACTAGGCACAATGTATTCCTTGGGCATCATTGCTTCAACACCATAGACAAGCCTAAAGGGTGTCTGTCCAGTCAACTTCCTGCATATCGTCCGATAGGCCCATAGTACTACAAGTATGCGTAGGTTCCAATCACTTCGTTGAGCATTGCAAACCTTTGTTAGCGTGTTCTCCAACACTTTATTGAGTGCTTCCACCATCCCATTAGCCTATGGGTGATAAGGTGTGCTCTTCTGTTGATATACCTGAAATTCCTCCGTTAGCGCGTTGATTGTCTCATTCAAAAAGTGCATATCGCGATCACTCGTCAAAATCTTTGGACACCCAAATCGTGTTAGTACATACTCAAAGAGGAACTTTGCAACAGTCATGCCTGTGCAATCCTTCACAGGCTATGCCTCCACCCATCAAGTCAAATACTCTGTCGTGGTGATAATGTACTGTGCTCCTGTCTTCTTACCTTGGGGTTGAATGGGTCCTGCAAAATGTATCACCGATTTCTCAAAGGGTTGTAACATCATCTATGGATTCAGAGGTAGCTCATCCCTCTGTGATGGCCTAGCTATCCTTTGACATACATCACACACCTTGCAGTAAGCTTTTGAATCCTGATGGAGGGTTGGCCACCACAACCTTGCACGTAGAATCTTCTGCACAGTCTCTCTCCTTTCATAATGACCTCCCGCGGTGCCCCCATGATTGTCCGCAAGGATACTTCTCCTTTCAAACTTTGGTACATATTGTCACAACATTTCATCAAACCCCATTTTGTACAGATGTTGGGGAATGATAGAAAATTCTGCCGTGTGTCATTAATGGGCCCTTGCCCTGTTTCGATGTGCAACAGATAGTCTGGTCCCACGTTCAGTCATCCAGGTTTCACAATAACCTCAAAATAATACTCCTAGAACAATAACAGCCACCTAGAGATTCACCCCCCCAACATAGGCTTATTGACCAAGTATTTCAATGTGGAATGATCCGTATACGTCTTAAAATGGCCTTCCAGCAAATAGTGTCTAGACTTCTGGAGCACATATACCATGGCTGACTCTTTATGCTCGGTGGTGGTGTAGTTCTTCTCAGCCTTGGATAACCTTCTGCTTGTGAACGTTATGGGATGGTCCAATTCTCCTCTGCCAGCCTATGTCAGTACTGCTCCCAACGCTATACATGATGCGTCTACATGTACATGAAACTCCTTCCAATCCAGGAAGACTAATCGGCGCGGTGACCATCTTTTCTTTCAGTACATCCAAGATTTTCTTATAGTCCTCATTCCAACATAAAGTGACATCCTTTTTCAACAAATTTTCCATAGGCGCGGTGATGCGGGCATAGCCCTTAATAAACTTCCTGTAATACCCAGTATGTCCTAAGGTTGCATGCAGTTGTTTCACACTCCTTTGTGCTTCCAAGTTAAGTATTACTGCAATCTTCGCAGGATCTACCATTAGTCCCTGTTTACAAACCACATGACCCAACATAGTCCTAAAGGGAACACAAAATAGACACTTCTTTAGATTGAGCACGATATGGTACCTTCGACAAGTATCTAGCATCAGGCACACACTTACCACATGGTTTTTCAACAACCCAAACAGAGTCCAGTCATTAAAGTACACTTCCAGGAACTTATGAATAAATTCCTTGAACGCATCCATGACTACGCACGAAAAAATCGCAAGCGCATTCTTCAATCCAAAAGGCATTAAAGTGTATTGAAAATATCCCCACTCAGTCGCGAAGGTCATCTTCCTTTTATCCTCTGGCGTGATTTTGATCTGATGGTACCTAGAGAACCCATCAGTGAAGGAATACACGTCCTAGCCACCTACATTATCCAACACCTCATCAGTGAATGAAGTTGGGAAAGGATCATGAACACAAGCGTCATTCAAATTCCTGAGATCTATGCATATCCTTATTTCATCCTTTTGCTTCTTTTCCTATACCACCATTGGGCTTACCCAATCAAACTCTTCTATGGGCTCAATGATGCCTACCTCAAGCATCTTGTCTAGCTCTAAGCAGAACTTCTCCTTATACTTTGGATTGAGATGGTAAGGTTTTTGCCTAACCGAATTCACGTCGCGTTTTAACGTGATCTTCATAACACTTCGGTCTCCTATTATCCCTCTTAGCTCTGTAAACTTGGTAGGGAACAAATCCTGGTATTTGCGAAGCAACTAAACGACCTTATCCACCATCACATCATCCTAGTAATCTCCAATCTTCGCGAATTTGGACTTCGCCTCTGTACCAATATTTGCTTATTTTGTTTTCAGTGGTGTGGTTATATCAAGATTCTCAATCTACAGTCCCTCAACCTCGCAGTGTCCCTCTGCTTTAGGGATGTTAATCTTTTGCGGATCCTCATCTTCTTCTTCAGCAGTCACGTTATAGTATTCCAGTGTGTGGCTCATCTAAGTCGTCCAATCGGGTTGAATCAAATCCAAAGGATCTTGTGGTATCCTAAAGATCATTGCTTTCACTTCTTGTAGCACTTCGTCAATACAATCAAACCCATCTTCAAAGTTGAATGTCATTATGAATCCTTTGCGCAGAATATTTCATTCACCTAGACCATGGAAGAGCTCTATTTCCAAGTACTAGTTCATCAGGATGACATCCAAGGTATGACAGAATAAGTGCACCCATTCCGGTTGGGGCTTCATTCCATAAGCCTGAGCCAATTTGGCCATGTGTGTGCATGAATCATCCTTCCCATCATATTTGTTTGTCATTCGTACCTTCGATTTCCCAAACTGTGTTCTCATCATCCTCCTACACTCGCACCAATCATCAAAGCTACCCTTGTGCATACCCCACCATCTTGCAGGCGTAGCACACAGTTCCTAGTCCAAAGGCTAGAAGTGCTACTTCTCTGGTACTTACCTCTCAAATGCATCCAAAAATACATCTACATCATTCAGGTCATCATAAGTGGGCAGATTTCTTACCTTTGATGACACGCAATGTAGAGATCGTGTCATCATGTTACAGCTTAGCGTGGTTACTTCATGTAGCTGATTCTACCAGTGCTCTAATTCTTCATCAAAATATGAGGTTTAGAAACTCTTTTGATCCCATGTAATTCATCCATCTACTATTGGATTCACCCAATCTCGGTCTCGCGCTATTATCTTGTATATGCAGTCCAAATCGCCACTGCTCTCATAACACAGACTGGTTCAGTATAGCACGATCCTTTAGCAGGATCTAGGGGTACTATTACATGGAGTGATTTCTTTTCAAATATCATCATTTGCTTCTTTAGGTTGATTACCCCGTTCATATCAGTATTCCAATTAATTCCAAGGAACGCAGGGTAGGGATTGTTGTCATCCACAATTTCTATTACTTCAAAGTCAGCTAATGCACTCGCACCTTCAAGAACTACAATCACCCTTTGCAACCGTCCCATGGGGATGATCTTCTGCTGATTTTCCATCCTTAACTGAATCAAAGACCACTGCAGTGCGAGTCTTCCCATCCATTCCCAAGTATGATTTGGTAGGAAGTTCGCATTTGGCCCCAGATCCAAAATAACCTGATCCATTTCATATTCTCCTATCTACGCAATCAGTCTCATCTCTCATCCTGTCCTTGCTTTATGCTTACCAATATTTCATACCATGCGTGGTTCACCTGGAGTATTTCCGGTGCATCTATTTATAAGCTCCTGTAATCCCTTCATAGCCTTACTATCATGTAACTGCGTCATGCAGGTTTCTAGAAAGTTTGTAAGCATAGAAGGGTCTATCTCCTGATCAACCTTATCCTTGCTCCTTGAGGTAGAGGCGTTAGTGAAGCTCTTCTTTGCTTCCATGAATGTTTCATGTGCACGCTCCAAATCAAATTCAACCTCCTTCGTCAAAGCCTTGTGAACCCATGCACTGTCTTCGGGTTGTTTCCCTTTATCATCACTTGTTGCAATTCCACTTCAGAGCACTATATTAACATTTGAATCCTCATTGTGAGGCACAAACTACATCATCTATAGGTTCTGAGTCAGTTGAGGTGGTAGTGCCCCTTTGTCGTGCATCCTTGCTATCAGTGTAGACAATCCTCTGCCTCATTATCAAACTGAGTACAATATTTTCATGACGATCATGTAGGGTTAGTGCATTTGCAGGCATAGTGTCTTAATCCTCTGCAGTTGTAATAGATCAATTGTCTTCGACCTCTACCAGGTCCTCCTTTGCCTTGGCCTTGTCCACGTTGTTGAAAGATTGATCACTCCATCCCTGCACTCTAGTTAGGGGGTGTGTTTCTCCTTGAACCCTATAGGCGAGTGTTTTGTCCATCATCAATTCATAACTTCTGTAGTTGCGCTCATCATGCCCTACCGGCCTACAGAAGTTTCGAAATAGTTGTTGTGGTGTTTGTATAAACTTCTGCAGAAAATGACAGTTATTTGTCGTATGTTTTCCTGCTACCTGACATATAGCACACTACAATGCAGGACCCGCGCTCGGTCCTGCTTGAGCTTTCAACCTCAAAGGCATCAGTCCTCCTCCTGCAATACAGTTCACAAAGACTAGGAAATGGTCATTTTCATGTCCTTGGCCTTTACATTTTAGGCACCATACCTCTTCGTGCACCTCTGGTCGAGTTGTTCTGTCCTACTTCAAACTTTGCATTTCAAAGAAAAGATTTTGCAACTACGCATGGATCTCTTAAACTCCCAGATTCAGATATTGCATCGATGTTTCATGCAGTCTCATTGCAATCTCCAAGGCATCTACCTAAGTTGTAATCTTTTGTTGTGACAAAGCAACCCTTAGGTGTGGCAGGAGCAAAGCCATAAACCATTCATAGCGTTTTCCATCTATTAAGTTCATATTAGCTTTACGGATTTAACACTTCAACCTCTCATCCAATTCCCAAGGTGTCTCACCTGGTTTCATCATGATTTCCTTGAACCCCACAATCGATTATGCCTCAGATTTGGGCCAATTGAATTCCTTATTCAGCACGGTCTGGATGTCTGCCACTCCAACGTTTGGGTTACCATTAGAGTACTTGATGTACCAAGTTAGCACGTGATCCTGCAAATCACTAACCAATGTTTCTTTCTTCATGTGATCATCCAAATAGGTTAAACACATACCCACTTGTAGATCTTCTCTCGTCCAGATCTCCAGCCCAGTCTGCATCAACAAAGCCACGGATATCCAACACTCTATCCAATCCTGGTCTTCCTTGGTAGCACAAAC
>APFE030680019.1:0-17191 GCA_000404065.3 Pinus taeda
ATATAAATATTTCAAGAAGTGATTCGAGGTTGTTTGGGGAAGAGAACTTTCATCAATGGCGGCTGCTAGGGTTTGAGTTTCTTGTGATAGGCGCAGGCTCTATCCCTCTGCATTTGCAGTAACGGCAGGCCTGAACTTTCAGCTGCAGTCAGTGGTCAAGGACGCATCTGGATTTTCCAATGTGCTGACACCATAGCAGGACTGGAAGTAGTTTTCTCTCGTTTCGTAGAACTGTATCACAAAGGTCAAGAGTTGACCGACCGAATGGAGGCAGAGGGGTCGAGTGGGGCCCCTACTTTCAAACAGATAATCATGCAGAAGCAGAGGAAAAATAAGAAGGAAGGGGTGAGGATTTCTGGGCTTGACAATAACAAGCAGATTGGCAGAAGGAATAAGGAGAAAATACAAGGGGAAACTGACAAGCCAGACAGAACAACGGAAGGCGCAGGCACAGTGAGTGAAAGCGTGACAGGAACTAAAGACAAAATCCCCTTAATAATTAAATCATCAGAAAACGAGGAGCGACAAGATGATGAAGACAGGAAGCAGATAGACAATAGGCAAGGAAAGCCGGAAAAAGAGGGGGAGCCAAGCTCAAGCCCCAATAAATATGCTTCATCCAATGGGGTTTGCAAACCAAAAAAGATCAATAACCTAAGGGTAGTTATAACTGACCCAGAGATTCAAGCATACAGAGAGCACATGGCAGAACAGGCCATCATCTGCAAATTTATGGGCATATGGCCATCTGAAAGGACTATTTTCCATTGGATTAAACAACAACGGAAACCGCGGGGGGATGTTAAGCTTCACTTGGGAGCCAAGGGCTTCTTCACTGTTGTTTTCTCCAACCTAGATGACAAGGATAGAGTATTTGAGGGTGGCCCATACTTTTTGGCTTCAGCTGGTCTGTACATGCGACCATGGAAACCAAACTTCGCCCTGAAGAAGGAATCTTTCACTCAAGTCCCAATCTGGATTCGTTTGTTCTCTCTCCCAATAGACTATTGGGGTCTGAATGCATTGAAACAAATTGGTGACAAGCTGGGAACATTTGTCAAGGCCTCTCAAGCAACCTTACAAAAAATATGTACTTCTTAAGCCAGAATATGTGTTGAAATGGACGTTTCTGGGGCACTGCATGAGGGGCTTTGGTTGGAATATAGGGACAAGGACTACTTTCAGGCGATAGATTATGAGCAGATTCCCTTCCGGTGCCGCAAATGTCACAAACATGGGCATTTGATGAGAGACTGCCCTATGATTAGGAAGGAAATAGAGACCGAAGTAGCACAAGACCACAAAGACAAAGAAGCCTTCATCAAACCTAAGTCCAGACAGAGAGCTAACAGAAGGAAGAGTCACAAAGGGAATACAGACAGGAACAACCACAACAACCCTTTTGTGATCTTAGATCCTGAAACAGACTCGGAGGACAAGCACAAAACCCTAACATCAAATGCAGAGCATGAGGAAAAGGAAAAACCAACGAGGGTAGGAATGCATGAAGGGGACCTCAACAATGAAGTACAAATGCAGGAGAGAACAGAGGAGACCGAAGAAGAAACTGACATGCTCACCAGTGATGGCGGAAGTGAGGATCAAGAATGGGAAGAGGCACTAGCCAGGGAGGGGATGAACCTACCAGTAATTGCTGAGAACTGGAAGTCCCGAGGAATAGAGAACGCATCGGAAGAAGAAATCAGGAAGGTAAACGACCTGTTCATAGCAAGGCAAAAAGCAAAACTTGAAAAGCAGAATAGGAAGCTAGGTGTAGTAAAAGGCAATAGCTTACATTCGAAAAGTCTTTTATGGAAATCATCCAGTTCAAAACAAAAGAAAAGAAGAGGTCGTAGAACTAGTGGTGAAGTTCTACAGGAACTAGGCATGATCATGATAAACTCAAGGAAGATGAAAGCGCTCAGCGCTTTCCAGTCCTTCCAATAAAATCCAGTTAAACATGAAGATCATCTCATGGAATGCAAGAGGGCTTAACAGCCAGGCAAAACACAGAATCTTAAAGTAGAAAATCTAGAAATATAGCCCGAAAATTATGTTCTTACAAGAAACTAAGTGCAGCAGCTCCAGTATCAACAATCTTTGCAGGAAGCTTGGGAGAAATATGGAAGTTTTAGAGATTCAGAGCCAGTTACGAGAAGGTGGCCTTGCAACCATGTGGGACACAAAGGAAATCCAGATGTTATCAGCTGAGGCGAACAAACACTTCATGGCGGTGGAGTTCCAACCCATAGGTAACTCTGGATCTTTCCTCTGTATCAATATTTATAGTCCTCAGAAATTAGAAGACAAAATAGATTTTTTAAATGCATTAACCAGTCTTATTAATAGACATCCCAGATCTAAGTGTATACTGGGGGGTGATTTCAATATGATAACCACCCTTCTAGAAAAAAAAGGGGGTCTTAGGAAACTTAATAGGGATGCGGAAGCCTTCACAGGATTCATTGAAACTGTCAAAATGGTAGACATTCACCCTAAGAGTGGCCTTTTCACCTGGAACAATAGAAGGGGGGGAGAAAGGTTGATAGCTTCTCGCTTGGATAGATTCTTAATCTCAGAAAGCATTATAATGGATGGTATAATAGCAGAATCAGATATCCTTCCCAGTGGGGGATTGGATCATTGGCCAATTTCACTTATTGTTGAAGTTCAGGGTACCCCAAGGAACAAACCATTTAGATTTGAAAAATTTTGGTTAGACCACACTAATTTCCTCGAGAAGGTAAAGAAATGGTGGTCTGAACCTTTGGAGGTGAGAGGCTCCAAAATGTTTAATCTACAAAAGAGGCTGAAAGCAACTAAAGAAAAGATAAAAGATTGGAACAAAACGGTTTTTGGAAATATATTCCAGGAGAAAGCCATTCTAGAGAACAAACTGGAACAACTTCACAGAAATGGAGCAGCAGGAAACCACAGTGTCGAAGCGATTGAGCAGGAAAAAGATCTTTCACAACAGTGGCACAAAAGGTGCATACAAGAAGAGATTCTTTGGAAACAAAAATATAGAATCCAATGGTTAAGAGAGGGGGAGCAGAACACAAAATTTTTTCACAGGTCGGCTCTAGACCATAGAAGTGCTAATAGAATTCTTGAGTTGAAAAATAATGCAGGGGAGAAACTAAAGAATCACAATGACATATCTGCTCGGCTCTCGAATCATTTCAACTCAATTGCACAGGAACCACCCATAAATAGAGAGGAAGCCATTAAGGAACTTACAGCAGCCATTCCTAAGTCTATTACTTCAGATCAGAATTGGGCCCTATGTAGGGAAATCTCTATGGAGGAGGTGGAGGAAGCTATCATGAGTCTGTCGAATGATAAAGCCCGAGGTCCAGATGGCTTCACCATCAATTTCTACAAGGCCTGTTGGAACACTGTCAAGCAGGAAGTATGGGAGATAGTGGAGGATTCTAGACGCTCAGGAACCATTCTAAAATCCATAACCTCTACCTTTCTAGTGCTCATACCTAAGGTTGAAGAAGCAAAGACACCTGATAAATTTAGACCCATTGCCTTATGTAATGTTATCTACAAAATTATTTCAAAAGTCATAGCAAATAGACTAAAGTCGATACTTCCTGGTATTATCTCAGAAGAGCAATCAGGCTACGTTGAGGGTAAACAAATTCTAGATAACATCTTGTTAGCGCGGGAGATGATTCACTCGCTTCATTGGAGAAAAGAAGAAGGAATGATAATGCAATTGGACTTATCAAAAGCTTATGACAAAGTAAGCTGGAGATACCTTGAAGTTGTTTTGGATGCTTTTGGCTTCCGCAAGACCTGGATCAAGTGGATACTTGCTCTCATCACATCTCCAGGATATTCCATCCTTGTCAATGGTGCTCCATATGTTCCTTTTACACCTTCGCGGGGAATAAGACAAGGGGATCCCCTATCCCCTTTCCTCTTTGTAATCCTAATGGAGGGTCTCAGCCGAACCATAGCCAAGAAGAAAGCGAAAGGATCTATAAAAGGTCTACAACCAATAAGATCGCTACTAGCTACCACTCATCAATAATTCGTGGACGATACCATGTTACATGGTACCCCCACAATGAAGGAGGTTGTGGCTTACAGGGGTATCCTTGATCTCTTCAGCCAAGCTTCTTGCATGGAAATTAATTTTTCTAAATCTACTATTTTCTTTTTCAACACTCACCCGGCAGTTCAAGCTCATTTGTCCCAGCTTCCTGGATTTAGGATCGGCTCCCTGCCTTCAAAATATCTTGGGGCTCCTCTAACTCTGAAACCTTGGCAGAAAATTCACTTGGAGAAAGTTCTAGCCGACATGAAGAAAAAGTGCTCACATTGGACAAACAGAGCTCTCAACCTAGCGGGTAGACTTATCCTAACCAAAGCTGTTCTGCAGGCAATTCCACAATATTTACTTTCTATGCTTCCAGCCCCTAAAGGCATTCTACAACAAATGAGAAACATACAGAGATCCTTTTTATGGAGTGGGAATGGGGATAATAAGAAGTGGGCTTTGGTGGCATGGAATAAACTATGCCAACCAAAATCTATGGGGGGGCTGAACTTAGTCGATCCTTGGGTGGTCAACCGCACCTGTGGAGCTAAGATATGGTGGAAATGGATTAAAGAACCCACTTTACCTTGGGCGAGGCATTGGAAGGAAAAGTATACTCCATACTATGACACTCAGGACCTCATAAGACTACAGGAAGTCCCAGAAGGATCGTCAATATGGAACCATGCCAGGAATAACAGGAACTTAGTATAGGAGCACAGCTTTTGGAAAATTCGCAATGGCAGGTTGGCCATGTTCTGGGAAGATGCATGGCAGCAGTTCCCTAAACTGGACACACCAGAGCTATCAACCATCAAGCAAATGAGTCAAAATGAGGGAAGATACAGAGTCAATCAGTATTGGACTCAAAATAGCAAGGATCCGATTTGGAGGGACTGGATGAATTTAAATCCTGGGAACGCAGAGGAGAACAGCGAAATTTCTCAGCAATTCAGTGAGAGAATCCTCAAAAGAAAGATTTGGAAAACTGAAGAGGATGATAAGCTAAGATGGGGTTTAAAAGTTAATGGCAATTTCTCACTAAAAGAAGCTAGGAACATAATAGAAAAGGAAGAACAGGTAGAAGTCGTGCCATGGTGCAGCAAAGTCTGGGATAGCCTACTATGGCTGAAAATCAGAACCTTCCTTTGGCTTCTCATGAGAAACAAAACTTTAACTTGGGACAACTTGTACAAGAAAGGTTTCATGGGACCCTCAAGATGCCCTATGTTCTTCATAGAGGAGGAATCTATAAACCACCTTTTCAATGCTTGTGAATGGGCTAATCAGTTATGGAGCTGGATGGAAAGAATTCTTAGTAGTTCTGACCGAGACAAAGAATCCATTCATAGTACCATACTGAACTGGAAAAAAGACTTCTCCAACATACAAAGAGTCAATAGCATATGGAAATCTATTCCAGGGTTTTTACTATGGTCTATTTGGAAGGAACGTAACCGCAAAATTTTCCAAGATGAACACAGGAACATAGAGTTCTCTAAAGACAATATAATAACTAACATTCAACAGTTAATTCAAACGAAATGCAGAGAGGAAGGTAACGAGAAACCGTCAACACAAGACTTACACATTTTGAAATGCTTTCGTCTAGAAGTCACCAGCAACATCACAGCTTCGAGACACAGAACGCAACCATCCTCACATATTGATAAATGGCAGCGTCCACCGGAAGAAGGTTTGAAGTTGAATTTTGACAGGGCCTCAAGAGGCGACCCCGGCATGGCAGGAATTGGAGGTGCGTTACGAAACCAGCATGGAGAAATTCCTCACATATATTACAAAGTGCTTGGGGAAAGCACAAACAATGAGATGGAGTTCGTAGCTCTAGAGCACGGTCTGAGAATTGTAAAATCCTTGCGCCTCTGTAATGTAATTCTGGAAGGGGATTCATCACTGGTCATATCTACAACTAAGAGAATTCAGGGAGGCAGTAAGGCAAACAAAGCCACAAAACACCGGCGGCTAGCCAAAGTCACAGAAAATATTGCAGAACTTATGGCGGGAATGAAAGGATTAGTTTTTCATGCGGTAAGACGTCAGGTGAACGGGCTGGCGGACTACCTGGAAAATTGTGGCGTGGACAATCAGGACAGGGGATGGGACAGCTGTTGGGAGGAGGTGGACTGCTCGAACCTGAAGACGCGATGTGCACAGCTGGCATAGCAAGACCTAAACGAAACCGACTGGGCTTGACCAGCAACAGTTTCTTTGTCCGGCACCGTAAAACTGAAGCTTCGGGTAATGGCATGGGTTATTATAACGGGAGCTGGACGACTGGACAGTTGCAGCAGTGGTCATTATGGCAAGAGAGAGCCAGACTTGGAAACCATCAACTTGGTTCATGCCACGAGAGAATCCGTAGAGACTGTTTGGGGAGAAAGGACAGCTGCCTCAACCTTGATGGGAAGGTAATCAACAACATTTATGCTAGATCAGGGAAAGGATTTGAGAGTTCTGTGAAAATCCTCGTTATTATAACGAAAGTACTACCACTCTGGATCGGAGGGGAGAGCGCTTTCTGGAAAAATCCATGGAAAAAAGCTACTTAACGGGGAGTCATGGCTCGGGTTCCTCCACCTCGTTCTAAAGCTCTGCAAGCAACCACAGCCTGTCTTTCAGTAGAAGTGTTCACAGTGAGAAGTTTAGAGGAAATAGGATGGATGCGGGGAGCTGCAGATGCGCGGCGGCCAACTGCGAACTACGCACAATGCAGAATAAATATGAGACCAGAGCAACAGCAAGGAGCAAACGCAAGATAGTGTAATTGGAAGCTTCAGTGAAATAGGAAGAAGCGCAGTGACAGGAGGGAATCATTGCGGAGGAGGTTGACTGGTTAACTGACCCGGGTACGCCTTCCAAAAGGGCTACCCAATATGTTCGAACTAAAGCGGAGAGCTGGAGAATCAAAACTCTCCTTGCGAAAGCCCTAGATGCAAAGGAAGAAGGGAAGCAGCATTCTGGGAAGGGGAACTCCACTTTGGAGAATCAGTCATCAAATCCTCAAGAAATCCATGAATCGCTGGATCGCAGAATCAGCACAGTGCAGGAGCGGGTGGAAATTGTCAACAAGAAATTAACCTTGCTCATCAGGCTTCTTCGGCAAACTCTAAGCCCAGATCCCCTTCTGCAAGAACAAAAGATGAAGGAAGCTCAGGATTTCCACTCCATGCAAGATATGCAGGCCAAAGTCAACAAGCATGTTTTGGACGTGGGCTTAGACACAATAAGTCGAATTGGAGGCTTTCCACGCTCTAGCGGGTTTCCCTAGTTTCCTGTCATTCTCTTTCCTATTTCTTCTGTTACAGCACTACGCCAGTTAGTCTTACTACTCTGTCTCACTCTGTTTTCTGTTATGGCTTCGGCCTTATGCAAAGTAGATATGTTACTCTGTCTCTGTCCCAGTTTTGATAGTGTCGTGGCGATCAATAACTATTTCAAGAGTAAGCCGCCCTACGTGGTGTGCAGCCCAGTTTTGAAAGCCCAGGGCTGGTTGACAGCAAGGTTTCAATGGTCCATCTAAGGTTTCGTTCTGCCTCGGTAGACATTTTGTAAAATATATTTTTCTATAATATACATATCTGAACAAAAAAAAAAAATTTCAAGTTCTTAATTTTTTTAACTTCTTGTTCTAAAGTGAAACTTGATTTGTGGGAGATTGTTTTATTTTTTTTTAAAAATAAATAATTGTGAGATAATTTTTTATATTTTATTAAAATAAATATTGAAAGTATATAAATAAATATTTTATATATATATATAATATATGATCGTCTGAGACATAAAAGTATAGTTTTAATAAAGAAATAACAATATAACATAGATATATTAGGTAGGAATTTAAATTTTTATTTTAATAGGACAATTGTAAAAATTAATAAGGTTATATTTTTTTAAAGATAAAATGAAATATAGTTTTTAACTTATTCATGATGTGAAGGTTATTGGTTCTAAATTTAGTGGGCAAAAATCTAGTCATGTTAAGTGCTGGTGTGACCTAGGCCAAATATCATATGCATATGATTTTCACTGTTTATATGCTAGTGGGTCACCGTTTCTCAAGCCAAAAATCAAGCCTATTGTAATCTCCGAAAGACGTATATAACCTGGCAGAAAATTAATAATAATAATGATTTTTGTCCATGGGATCTTGGATAAAGGGTGATTGGGTGCTCTATAAAGACACTTCTTCATGTCAAGTTACCCGTTCAATTCCCCGCCATTGTTGGGATGATATTATTGTCATGATGATGTAGTCTAACCATGCTTACCAAAAGTCCATGAGGTCTTGTATAAATTGTGATTGAGTGATTTGTTAAGACAGTGTTTAATGTGAAGTCATCAATTCAATTCTCTGCCCCAATCAAATTGATATATTGAACATGATAAAAATGTTATCATACTAAACTTACAATAACAACAACAATAATAATAATAACATTTTCTCTCAAAACAACTATCATGTAAAAAATAAACATAAGATGAATCTATTACTTTTAAATCATACTCATAATACTAAAAAATTAGAGTGATTTTCCTTATCTAACTGAGATGTTCACTCGAGCGATTTTTATCTCTAAATAAGACGTTTGTCAAAATCGTTATAAAATTTCTTATTTTAGATAATCAGAAATTAATATTTTTATTTCAAAAAATTCAAAATTGTTATAAAATTTCTTATTTTAGATTAAAAAATAATATTTTTACTTGAAAAATTTTCAAAATGGTTATAAAATTTCTTATTCTACATAATCAGAAATTAATATTTTTATTAAAAAATTAAATCACTGTAATTTAATCGGTCCAAGATTTGCAAACCCTTAACCAAAAGTTTTTAAAACCCAGCATTGAAAACTACTCAACTAGAGTTTTATTAACCTTTTATGTGAGATTATTGTGTTGTATTTATCTCGCTTATTATCATCTTCACATGTTTCACCGTCTTCAAAGTGCTATGGACAGTCCATTGTTTAATTAGTTCTAAAGTGCTACTACAATTTTAATGTATACAATATTAATAATCAACTATGCAAGTCATTGTAATAATTATTCAAATGCTATATTAAATGGATTGAGGTTGTACTCTATTATTAGAGTAATTTTAATGGATGCAATATGAATTATCAACGATGAAAGTCAATATAATAATTATTGAAATCATATCTTAGATGCAGTGAGGTTGTAATTTATTACTGCACAAAGGGTTTAGCAAGGATTATAGTAACTGGTTCGTATTTTTCCCTTTAGATTATATAGAAACCATCGGTTATTTTATTGTAATTTTATTGTTTTCGTGAAGTTTGAAGCAAAAATTTGAAGATGTTATTTTATGTCATTGTTTTAGCAACAATTTGAACATGAATTTAAATTCATATTTTATTTGACTTCGTTTCTTAGGCAAGAGCTCTAAGTATCTTAGAATAAAACTTTGTATTCTAAAACTATGTATTTAATACAAGTTTAAGTTCAAGTTTCGCTCCAATAAAGTAATGTTAACATAAATTCATTAACATTTCACTACCATGAAAAGTTTCATGTGTATCAGCTATATTATAAAGTTGTGTTAACTTGAATTCATTAACATTTCACTACCATGAAATGTTTCATGTGTATCAGATATATTATAAAGTTCTGTTAACCTGAATTCATTAACATTTCACTACCATGAAATGTTTCATGTGTACCGGTTATATTATAAAGTTGTGTTAACATGAATTCATTAGCATTTCACTACCATAAAATGTTTAATATCTACTGGTTATATTATAAAGTTGTTCACGGATGAGCAAGTGAGACAAGTGAGTATACATTGAAGTTAAATGTGGCAACTTGACCTAATACGTGTCTGGATTCATACAAAAGTTGGATATCTGCTACTTGCTACTTGTGAACAGTTGCGAAATCCAGTTAAGCATTTTTAAGCATGGCCTTCTTCCGTGCCCTACAATAGCTTTTTCCATCCTTGGTATGATTAGGCTTCACTTTGAGGAAGGCCTCCAGCTCAGACAACAAAAGGCACGAGCATTATTCACAGACTTCTATGGTTTGCATGTAATACCAGAAGTGTGCCCTGCATCTGTAAGGACATTCATGTAATATCTGAAGTGTGCCCTCATTTGTAAGTAAATTGGTACTATTTAGTAATAGTAGATACATATGTTGCTGCAAAAACTCCATTTATTTAAATCTTCCAAATATTGTATCAGTCTAGTTTCATACATGCCTTCTAGATGTTGTAGAACGCTTCATACCCGCCTTCTAGTTAGAAACCTCACATGCTTTCTAAATACTACAGAACTCATCCATTCCTGAAAGGAGATTCTTCGTCGAAATTGAACCATTTTCGATTCCCAATCCTCGAGGACGCCATTATTGCATGATAAAATAAATGTATAATCATGGACATTATAATTTGTAATCACGTATGCAGGTATGAAAGATCCAAATTATAATTTTTAAGCACATATGAGTGATCAAGCAAATTATTTTAGCCTGCAGTTGGTGGCAATCCATTTCAAAATTCAAAGTACTCAGATCTACATTGTTGATAGAGGCCGATGGAAATTGACTGCGGAATTTAGGCTTCCAGCTTCACTGTCATTTTGCATAAAGGCATCTTCTTGAGAGGTGTATTGCAAGAGACAAAAATGAATGAGAGGTAAATTCTTCTGTCGAAAGATATTTTTTTGTACGACCGATGGCTAATCATTAAAAAAAGAATGTGCAAGAGTATCCCAAAAATACCACGAAAATATGGAAGTTTTTCGTAGTCTCTCAGGTGGAAATTTGTCTTTCAAATATGGTGTGAAGGTTCAAGTGTGGAGCCAGTGAGTAACTTTCATAATCTCATAGCCTCCTTCTATCATCCAAGGGAGACCACCATAAGACTAGCACGCTTGAATAAAGACACGACACATGCATCAAAACAAATTTTATGTTTTACACCATGGATGTGCTCTAAAAATACAAAATTCCTACCTAACATTTGGATTCCAATTACTTCCTCCTAGATTCTCTAGGGATGCATAAAAATTAAGGCAAACAGAATTCAGTTGAGAAGAGTCATGCTACTCTACAAGAGCTAAGGTGGTTACAACTGTCTCAACATATACTTCTTCAAATAACTTTACTTTCACTTGGTAACCGAAGCCTATTCAAACCTTATCGTTAGGCAACTACTAGTAGGTGTTGGGCCATCAAAGGAAATGTTGAAATAGTTCCCATAAGATCATGTGCATCTGGAAGTTCATATAGATATATGAATTGAACCGTTTCTTACAGTGAACAAAGGAAACATCAACATGTTATTTTTCTACAAGTTGAGTTCCCTCCTAGTGAACATAATTCCATAAATTTTGGCCTTTGAATAAGGGATACTATGGCCTTAAACCTTGGTGCTTCTATATCTTTATGTTCTCTGTGGTATGTTGTCTGATTGGTCCATAAATCTAAGCCTTAAAGATAAGCGAATAGGTTGCAAGCACCAATTTGTGTTCCCGGAATATCTTCCAATCAACTTCAGAACTAACCTTAGCACACTCACTGCTCTCCAATAATACTCCAAAACATTGACCCATATCTGAGCTTGGTACTAAAATGGTGTACGACGTTGGTCCTTTGTTATCGCTTACCACTATCCCCACAGTACAAAATATATCAAGTTCTTCATCCTTAAGGTAATCTGATATCTCAAGAGCTGCCCTTCTAAGAGAGCGTTTGTAATCCCTATGTAATTTTCAAAAGTAGCCAAATTATAAGAAGTATTGGAAACTGATAAAACGCTCCTACTCTCATCAATATGTCTATTACATTCATTACTTACAAAATTTTTTCTAGTATATTATATGAAGTGCAACAAAACTAGATGCAGATTCGTCTGGTGAAATTTGAAATACCAACTCAGAGTAACTCTTGAGCAACTTAGATGTACCGTGACAAAGGAAATTTTTTAGCAAGTGGAATTCTAGAAATCCACTCTAGAGTTTGATTTTGAACCTGTGTTCAAGAAAGAACCAAGGCAACAATACCAGCCACAATCCACTTGAGGCATGGCATAGCAGAGGAAATGGGATTGTTGGGAGACATCTGCATTTAACTGGAGCTTTTCCAACAACGAGGTGTACTACATTCAATAATGTCTCTCACATCGAAATGGTGAGATGCTTCGTGTAGAGAAAATTGAGCCCCATAGTAAAATATGCTTGTTGAACTTAGGGGATATTGACCTCGATTCACCAACTCTAAAACGGGTCCCACTATTGATAATTTATATTAGATCTGAGTGAAATTGGAATTAGGATAAAATATAATGGGTTGACGCTAATGAGCATAACAACATTCCATAAATCGATGTAATTCTTTGGCACACTCTTTGTTTGTTGGTTCCGATTGTGACAACAAACAATATTAACAGAATTCCTCAATTAAATGAGTCTTCTGAACTTCACTCTAGCTATATTATAATATGAATGGATATGATACTATATTTAACCTTTAAAATCCGGTGGTTTAAAATCTGGTGGTAGGGACTTACTGCCCCACAACCCTGCCTGTTATTATGATGTATTGTTATAGACACACCATGATTGATATGAAAATTAGTAATGTGAAAACTAATAAAAAAATGTAAAAGAAAAAATTATCGCATCAATGTGTATGTTCAGAAATTGAAAGTGAGGACATTACTTTTTTTTTCTAATTCTTAAAATTATAAAGAAAATTTGACTCCAATAGAACATAAAATATATTTTAGTAACTAATAGGAAACTATAAGATCAAATTATTTCTATATTCTATTCTAATATTCTACTCATTTTTTTTACTCAACTATGGAATAAGAGTTTACTATTTTAGGAAATAAAATTCGTATCACTGCTTAAGTCCATTTTTGAAGATTTCTTAACAACTTGTGTGTGACATTGGCTGCAGTTCAAGTTTTTCATGCCCAAAATTTTAATTAAGGTTATACCTTTAACCATATAGAGTCCTTTTAAAAATATACATGTAACTAACCCCAGATATTTGAGTGATCAAGGATAATGTGGAATACATTTGATACCATAGTGACCAATGTATTTGTCATCTTGCTATATGAACAATTTCCTCATATTAATTATGATTATGGCACTCATTGGGCCATTTTAAATATCTCAATAAATAAGATAACGATGAGTGTTTGAGAACATTATTTATAAAGTTATTAACTAAAAGTGCTCATTCAATTTTTGTAATAAGATTAAGAAGTTTCAATACCTCAAACCAGTAAAACTTGATTGACTCAATCAACAAAAATGACTTAACATATTAATATGTTAAATAATTTATAGTGAATTTTTCTTATCACACCTATCAATATTAGTAGGAATTTGATCCATGTGTTTTTCTAACTAAATATGATTATCAAATTTTCTCATTAGCTTATATTTCAGCCTTGCCTTGAAGTTTCCCTTTTTATCAAATTTATTAAATTTATTATTAACACTGGATTATTATTCTTATATTTTTTGTAAATGTTTATATTATAAGAAATTTGTTAGAGGACTCGATGTTAAGTCATACATAGGCTTTCCATCTATCTTGCCTTGAAGTTTCCTTTTTATCAAATTTGTTAAATTTATTATTAACACTTGATTATTACTCTTATCATTTTTTGTAAATGTTTATATTATAAGAAATTTGTTAAAGGGCTCAATGTTAAGTCATGTATGATAAGTAGGCTTTCCATTTATGTTGCCTTGAAGTTTCCTTTTCAGCAAATTTGTTAAATTTATTATTAACACTTGATGATTACTCTTATCATTTTTTGGTAAATGTTTATGTTACAAGAAATTTGTTAGAGGACTCGATGGTAAGTCATTTATGATAAGTAGGCTTTCCATTTATCTTTCTCAGTGAGAATGCGTCGCTTAAAATTTTTCAAATTGTCTATTCTTATACATATTAAATTTTTATATTTAGATCTAGATTAATTATGTAAGATGTGAAATTCCTATCGCAAAACCTCAAAAGATCAATATTTTAGAGAATTAATATTACTAACGGTTTATAATCTCTATGTAAAAAGGGTAAAAATTACAATGCAACATAGTGCTTGCTTTTATCTCTATCATTAATTAATTGATTAAGCTACCTCTGCAAAAGTTCCTTCATACATGTTTCCTCTGCAATACCTGTTTCGCAAAGTCACCTCTGGACATGTTTCTTTCAGACATGCTTGCTCCTCACATCCACTTCCACATAACTTCCTCCGCACAATCACCTCCATACATGTTTCCTTCACACACACTTCCTCCACGCAAATTCCTCTGTTCATGTTTCCTTTGTACACACTTCCTCCCCACAACCACCTCCACACTTATTTCCTCTTAAGATCCTCCAAAATCCGCCTGTACACAACTTAATTCCAACTGAAGAATTTTAGTGGTGAGACCCTAGGGTTAGCACTAATTTGTTAGCTTCAAAGGTATTTTTTGTTTCTAGCATGCAACTGGTATTGTAATTTCTACATCGTGTCATCTAGCAGAAGCACTCAACATAGCATTTTCTAACATTCAACGCATATCAAAATTTCTGCATCGCTTTTTATGTGGTATCTTTATTGTGTTTCTTTATTGACATGATATTTACTTTTCTATTGTTACTTTGCATTTATTCATTTAATTAGATTTACGTTTGAAATCTGCATTGCATATATGAACTGGTAATTTCGTCAACTCAACACACGATAAGACAACAACGAACACCACTTTTACATGTAAGAAAACAAAACACCATTGACGGTTGTCAACTTTCTTCTATACATCCCAAGAACCTACTAAGAAGTGTAAACTGATCATCTTTCATAGGCATCGGTCCCCATCATGGTAGAGGCTACAAAAGGCTTTAAATGAGTAATCTATGAGAACCCACATTTTTACATTACGCTAATGAATAAGGAACGTAGAAAACGTGTTCGATGTATTAGCTACAATTAAAGAATGTTGCCTTTTAATTAAAATTGTAGCAATTATTTTGTGTGCCTAAATCCAATTAAGATACACCAAACGACAATTCTCAAGATGTATGCAAGCATGCATTTTATGGTTGGGACTCACTTGAGTTCTATTAGCTAGTTCAATTTAGTCACGGTAGAGGCATAAATTAATGGCACAGGTCCATTAAATGAATTGAAGTTATTAATTAGTGGTAGTTTTAGTTTCAAAAACTGAAAAGTTTTCAATTGTGAAAAATTAAAAATAATGTGCGCAAGGTCTTTGTTCGCAGGGCCTTTTGTGAAAGTTCCTCTGTATAATGAATTTATGCACAAGAACTTTTTGCACAAATCCAAGCGAATATTCTTGAACTAAAATTTCCATCTATAATAGTGGTTATAATAGGATATCGATAATATCTTGCAGTTGTAATTTGATTAGGGAACGCACAAGTTGTATGCCTATAATTGTTATAAGTTACCTCTCCAACCGTAAGTACTATAAAAGAATGGTGGATATTCATTTCAAAGGCTGACAAGATCTACAGAGACATCTGACTTTTCTTATTAATAGATGCAGTGTCAAATATAAAATGATGGTTTGACTCAAATTATGTGGCGAAAGTGTTGAGATTTTCTGTTTGGAGCAAAATAGGAAAAATCTCAGCTGATGTCAACAATAGAATTCATGTCCTAGATTAGCTCCAGGTTGTTGGGAGGGAGTTAATGCCTCCTATATTTGATGTGAGGGAGTTAATGAGGTTGTTAGATTCTCTATGCTATATAACAAGCAACCATTCGGATGGTTTGCTAAGAGAGTGAGAGGTTTTATGAGAATTTCTTGATGTAATCTCCAATTTGATTAATAAATTCCTGATGCCTATGTTTGGTGGACGTAGCCCAGATTGGTTGGGTGAACCACGTTAAACTCTTGTGTTTATGTGCTTGATATTCTGCTGTGTGTTTATTTAATTTTGTTGTGCACCTGGACCAACAATTGGTATCAGGGCATGTTGGAGGTGTTGCCTGGAGAAGCTGACTGGAGGCACTGCGTACGTGACTGCTGATGCTGGCGGACTGTGCTGGTGCGGCGTGAACCTGCCTGCGTGTGAATGTTGTTAGCGCTGGCGGACTGTGGTGAGGGTTGCTGTGCGGTGCTGCGCTGATACCTGGTATGTCTCAATGCGTGGATAAGATTTTGTGTTAGGTAAACACAAAATAACTTGATGCTGCTGATTTCTTTTAAATTTGAGACTGTCGTGTCAAGGAACGTGGAGCCTGATGTCTTTTAAATCTGAGACTGTCGTGTCAAGGAACGTGGAGCCTGATTTCTTAAATATGATTTATTAAAAACTGTTGGTGCGTATGAGGGATATACCTGGTATTTGTTGTGCGTGGGGTTTATAGCCATCGTTCAGGGAGATGGAAACCAATTAAATAACACGGTCGTCGCAGAAGCAATACCAACTTCGGTCAAGTATTCACGGATTGTTTCCATGGATCACCATAGTAAAATAATACTCATTCCATCTCATGGCATAGTAGGGTTATCTTTTTAATTATATGTATGGTTAGTGAGTGGACTCTTATAAAATAAAACTCATGGTTATTAAGTGGAACGCTTCGTAAGGATATGGTTTCGAATGGTGAATAGAGTTAGGATTTAAAACAAATAATGGTGGGGTGTTAAAATATATTGGGGTATATATTTTGGGAACCAGGGTTTTCAATACCGTACTCCCACGACATTTCCAGGACATCCATCAAAATACTTGAAACATAAGTTAATAAAACAATTTTTTTCTATTTTCGGAGGAGGTCTTTATATACTGTAATAAGGCAGTTTTTTTGTTGTGTCAAAACAAAGGCATAGGTAGAAATTTTTTGTGTGAAGTGCAAACGGCAGATATTTTTTTTTTAAAGGCATAGGCAATTTTTTCTTAAATTGCTGGTATTTAAAACGTTGGTATTGGAGATTATTGTGTTTTTTGATACAAAATGGCGAAAACTCAAAGTGCCCGGTTTGAAATTGAGAAATTTAATGGCAAGAATAATTTTGAGATCTGGAAGGTGAAGATGCATGATTTACTTGTCCAACATGGCGTGGCAAAGGCGTTGTTGGGCAAGTCCAAACATCCTTACAACATCAC
>APFE030680025.1:9105-41689 GCA_000404065.3 Pinus taeda
CACATAGACTTCATGTTTGATTTTCTCCAACTAATTAACTTAAGATGAATTAATTAATTATTTTTCAAATAGCTGCTAAGATCAAATTCGAATTTTAATTCTCAATTTTAGTTCAGGGACTAACTAAAATTAGAATGTATCCCAAAATTCTATTTATAGAAATGTTATTTATAGCAATGTTATTTTTAGCACTTCTATATTTATCATTTCTTGTTGCTATTTTCAACACTCCCTCTCAACAAGAAAGGGATTATCTGTCACCCCAATCCTGTCTCTGTGGAACTCGAATTTGCATTTTGACAATGCCTTAGCCAAAATATCTGCATCCTGCTCCTCGGTCGAAACATACAACAACATAATGATCCTCTTCACCACACATTCTTGAAGATGATGATACCAAATATCGATGTGCTTGGACCTGTCATGAAATACTGGATTCTCAAAGAGTTTAATACAACTCTGATTATCACAATAGATCACAGTTGGACCCATCCTCTGATCAAACAATCCAACTAGAATTTTCTGCATCCAAATGGCCTCACATGCTACCTGACTGGAAGCCATGTATTCAACCTCTGCTGAGCTAAGTGAAACTGGCCTCTGTTTCCTGTTGTACCAAGAAACTGTAGCTGAACCAAGGTTGAAAATTCCTCTTGAAGTGCTCTTCCGATCTAATGGACTCCTTGCCCAATCTGCATCTGTGAAGCCCTGGAGCTTCACTCCCTCTATTTGTCTGTAGCATAATCCATACTAAGATGTGCCTCTAAGGTATCTCAGCACATGCTTCGCTGCCTTCCAAAACAACTTGGTAGGCTGAGCCATAGCTTGACTCAACTGGTTCACCGCAAAGCACAAATCTAATCGTGTGTTCACTAAATACATCAATGAACCCACAAGCTACCGATAAATAGTAGCAGCTACTACCTCACCTGAAGTAGCATCCTCCTTCCTAGTTACCTGCTAGAGGAGTCTACATGGGCTTGCACTTCTCCATGTGGAATCTCCCGAGTATCACTGGCATACTTGCTTTGAGACACAAACACTTCCCCATTCTTCTGCCACATTTCTATTCCTAGAAAGTAGTGCATAAGACCCATGTCTTTCATCTCGAACTCTCTTGCAAGGTCCTCCTTGCAAGACTTGATCAACTGATCATCACCTGTCAATATCAGATCATCAACATAAAGAACAATGATCAATGGCTTACCTTCTACCATGATGTGGTACAGGTTCGCATCCGCTTCACTCTTTGTGAAGCCCAACCCGGTGAAATAGTTGTCGATCCTGGTGTACCAAGCACGAGGTGCTTGCTTCAGCCCATACAAAGCTCTCTTGAGTTGGCACACATGTGACTAACGACCGAAGGTCTCAAATCCTTCTGGCTACTCTATGTGAACCTTTTCCTCAATCTTTCCATTGAGGAATGCAGTCTTGACATCCATATGATGGGTCTTCCAATCCATCTGAGTTGATAGTGCCAATATCAATCTGATAGATGAGTACCTTGCTATAGGAGCAAAAATCTCATCATAGTCGATCCCCTCGACCTGTGAGAAACCACGGGAAACGAACCTTGCCTTATGTTTCTCCACACTCTCATCAGTTGCTTGCTTTACCTTGTAAAGCCATCGGGAACTCACCATTTACTTGTCCTCCGGTCTTGGAACAACATCCCAAACATGTTCTGAACTATGGATTCATACTCATCCACGATAGCATCAACCCAAAATGGTTGTTGCACTGCTTCCTCAAAGGAAGATGGTTCGGTCTCTACACACTCCCAAACCAGGGCCATGTAACCAGTGTACCGCTCAGGGGACCTCCTCTGTTTGCACTAAGAAGATGTTTGTCCCACATTCTCTCTCGCATCCATCATCAATCTGTCAGCTTCCCTTGAGCATTTCCGCCCATCTCTAGAAGACTCTGCATGAGTGGATGTCTCCACTCCTGGATCCTCTGCATGCAGTTGCTCTGCATTACTCTAAGGTTCCTCCTCCTTAGGAACCAAAAGTTCCTCCTCTACATGCAACTTGAGCTCCCTCTCAAGGGAAACTCGCATGGCCTTCTCCTCATCGAACTTCAGATATCTGCGTACCACTATCCTTTGACTGATAGGCAAGAACACCCGATATTTGTGGGGTGTATCAGTGTACCCCACAAGTATCCCCAACTCAGTTGTTGGCTCTAGCTTCTTCCAGGCATCTTTGGTCACATGGCAATAAATCAATGATCCAAAGATCCTAAAGTGACTCACATCTGGACTCTTCCCAAAGAAGGCCTCCATTGGTATCTTCATCCCCAGTATACGATGCAGGCTTCTATTCTGCAAATATATTGTTGTATTGCATGCCTCAGCCCACAAATGAAGTGGTAGACCATGTTCATGCAGCATCGCCCAAGCTGTTCCCACAATCATTCTATTCTTCCTTTCGACCACCCCATTCTGTTGTGGGTTATGGGGTGCCGTCAACTCCCGTTTAACTCCTCCTGTTGCATAGAAGTCCCTAAACTATTGAGAGACATACTCTCCACCATTGTCGCTTCGCAAGGCCCTTATTTTCTTTCCATATTCTTTCTCAACCAAGGCTTTGAACTCACAAAACCTTGAGAAGGTTTGATCCTTTTTCTACATGAAGTAGATCCAACATCTACGAGAAAAATCATCAATGAAAATAACATAGTACCTTTGTTTAGTGGTGGAGGCTGTCGAGAATGGTCCACGCACATCTGCATGAACTCGCTCCAGGATTGCTCTAGCTCGACTTTCTTGATCTTGAAAGGGATATTTTGCATACTTACCCAAGGCACAACCTTTGCATGTATCCACTTGCTCCAGTTTACCCTTGGGAAGTCCGGTAGAAATTTGCTGCATGATCTTCAAGGCCCCATGGTGCAAGTGGCCCAATCTTCTATGCCATAACTCACCAATATCTTTGCTTTGCACCAACTCTGCTTTGGAACTCAATGTAGCACAATCATCTACCTCCAGCTTGTAGAGATTCTTTACTCGAATCCCAATCCTCTTGGTCTGTCTCATGCCGATGTGCCTCAGGAATGCCTTTCCTTTACTAAAGACTACATCATAACCTTTGTCTTCCAACATAGCGATGGACGCCAGGTTCTTCTTCAGTTCAGGCACATACTTTACATCAGTTAGGGTGAGAGGAGCTCCATGCTCCCTCTGAAACACAACCATACCTTCACCTGAAACATGGTACTTTCTATCATCACCGATATCTATGTGCATTTGGAGGTCCTTCTCCTCCAAGGTACTAAATAAAATCTTGCCGCCGGTCATGTGGAATGAGGTTCCACTGTCCAGGTACCAAACACAACCCACAATTGATGGAACCATGCATGCGATGAGGATGAAATCCAATTCAAACTGTGAGGCCAATGCCTCACCATCTGATACTTTCGAGGATCCCTTCTTGGATTTCTTCTATGGACAATTCGTAGCATAATGGCCCACCTCATGACAATGAAAGCATCACACTTTCGATTTGTCAATCTTCTTCCCACCATGGGAAGAACTCGATTTTGAATGGGAAGCTTTCCCTTTCCCTTTCCTTACCTTACTCGCTAAAGCTAGATTTTCTTCATCATCATGCTTTGATGAAGATCCATCTCTAGTGCTTCTCCTTATCACCTCCTGCATCAGATCCGACCACAGTCGTTCCCAATCTGGCAGTTTCTCTCTTCCATTTACCAAGTCTTGGTAGCTATGCCAGCTCTTAGGAAGACCGAGGAGAGCAAGAATCACCATGTCATCATCGATTGTCGTGATTCCTACACTTCCAAGCTCATCCCTGCAAGTGGTGAGCTTGTTCAGATATGTAGAGATCGTGTCGCCCTTTTCGCAATCGATTTTTCAAAGCTTGTCTTTCAGCACTAGCTTCCTCTGATCGTTTTTGTTCTGATATAGATCCTTCAATGTTTTCCACATTGAAAATAATGTCTCCTTCCCATGGAAACTCAATATAATGTGGTCTTGAACTCCCTCGAGAAGAATCCTCCTTGCTCTAGCCACACATTTCTTCCATTCCGCCAATTCTTGGGCATTAGCAGCTGCTGGCTTGGGGACTTCTTGATCAATGAAATCCTTCAAACCATTTTCCTCTAATACCACTTCCATGCGATCCTTCCAAGCTATATAATTCGAGCTGCCATCTAGGGCATACTCGAGTCTCAAACCTTTGAACGCCATTGGTGAAATTTGAGATGTGATAAGAATTTGATTTCTATAATCAGGAACTTCAAACTTTTAACTTCTCCCTTCTTTGTATATTGTTCTCCGCTTTGATCACCTTTGCTCTGATACCATGTATAATTTCTCACTGTAGATCACCTGATAATGAAATATACTAAAGAAAAATACAAGATCTACTTCTACAAACAAACTTGCGGAAGCTTAATCAATTTTGAGCAAGATCAAATAGAACACATATAATAGATGAAGAAGAAACAATCACACATGAACACAGAAGAATACTCAGGGGAAAGCCTCAACTAAAAACCCCGTTCTCTGTATTATCATACAAGTGGAAATATCTTCGGATTACACAAAACTTTAGCTCACAACCTATCTAGCTCTCAGTACAATCCCTCAATGCTGCTCATAGACTGAATAGACACAACATATGCCTTACTTCAGTCCTCCAAGCCTCCTATTTCCTTACGCAGTTTCTCCTGGGTCCTCTGGCTACCACCTGTGTGAATTCACATCTCACAAAACTCACCAAACTCATAAATAACTGTGCAATCCTCAAGGAATGAATTCCTTCTGCATGCAAGAGATATCCTCAATAGAATATTCCTGCAACTGATAGTACACTATCCCATCCTCTGATCTCAACTGGGTCTCTGACTGAACTGACATGCATGAGTTATTTATGAGAGAATATCCAGTTATCTGAAGTACACTAATTACATGCATGCATGCATTAACGAACTGAACTCACAATCAGTTCCACAAACTATTGGAACTAATCTAACTGGACTTAAATCAGTTAACCGAGCTAACTAACTCAAAGTACAACTCATCCTGATCTCCTTAATTAAGGGATAAATTCCTCAATCAAAGGGATAATTGTTGCATGTCTTCACATAGACTTCATGTTTGATTTTCTCCAACTAATTAACTCAAGATGGATTAATTAATTATTTTTCAAACAACTGCTAAGTTCAAATTCAAACTTTAATTCTCAATTTTAGTTCAGGGACTAACTAAAATTGGAATGTATCCTGAAATGCTATTTATACCAATGATATTTTTAGCACTTCTATATTTAGCATTTCTTGTTGCTATTTTCAACATAATGTTAAGGTTGTTGAAGAAATGATCAGGAGTAAAAACGTTGATATCCTAGCATTAAGAAAATAGCTAAAACTCCCTACCAGATAAGATCCACAGACCAAATAAGTTGGTGAGTTGGAGAAAGAGAAAGAAATCATGTTTAAGATCATTATTGAACAAAATTTGCAAATACAAAAAATGGAGACTGAATTACAAAATTTATTAAAGGAAAAAAAAGAACAAGCCAATGTAACAACATGTTTTCCTATAGAAGCAAATTCTATTGCAGGTACTTCTACAATAGGGACTTCTATCGCAACAACCATAACAGTGGAAACAAAATCTATATATTCAACAACTAATCTAGCTAAAGATATGGGAGATTTATCCTTAAAAGGTCAAGAAATTCAAAAGCTAAAGGCTCAACTCAACAATCTTCAAGAGAAGAAAATTAAAATTGATAATTCTTACTTGGTAGAGCTTCATAAAATCCATAGGCTAACTCAAAGAATAGAGACCCTTGAAAAAGAGACCGCTATTGATCAAACCATTGCAAAAGCCAAAGAAAATATTTGGGTGGATATCAATGAGTCCATAATTAATTTATGGCCTTCATTTGAAATCATTTTGGAGCACGAATAATTATTGGAGAGGTCAAAGGAGGTAATAGAAGAAGTAAAGAAAGACCTGGGTCATAAACCAGGAGATGCAAGAACATTGATTAGAATTTTGAAATTAAAAACGAGGGAAGAACTAGAAGACTATGACATTGAAGACATAACTGAAACTATTCTAGAAGTCAGAAGGATACATACCAAAATAAATTTAATGCTGCAATTAGAAATTAAGTGTCATAATTTAGAAGCTAACATTCAGAAGTTTCATAAAAAGTTTAATGTGCTTCATCAGAAAGGACTTCCAGGTTTGAGAGGAATGGGAGACAAACTAGTTCCTCTTGAAGAATACCAAAGTAGACTTCATTCTATAGCTGTGGACAAATCAAGATTTTTCTAAGGTCAAGGGAACCATTACAAGGAAGGATTTTATTGAAGGTTTGAGTTTTGATTTTTTAATCCAACATGAAATAAAACATTTGTTCATAGTCAAACCCACCTTTTAGAAATACATTGAAGTGGATGAGACTTACAGAAAATTAATAAAATATTGCATTCATAATGAAGAAAGATGGGAAAAGATATGTCAACTCATTGACTGAACAAACAACAGGTTTTCAGCAAGAGACAATAGGTTTTCAACTACAAGATGCATATTTATAGGAGAAAAAGAATAGATGATTAGGAAAGGCAACAAACATCAACTTCTATGTCCTTAGTCAGCACTAGAAGCCTCAAATTTTTTGCAATATGTCCAAGCAGTTCAAGTTTCCTATTTTATAGTTCTATTTTTGTAATTAGCTTCAAAGATATTTTGTAAACAAATCTTGAATTTTTAAATCAAAATATTTTGAAGAAAGTTGTATAAATACTTTGTAGCTCGAAGTATGAAGGGTTGAACCCTTTTGATAAACTACTAAGTAGAATTATAATCCTTTGAGTTATTTTTTGAGATTAATAGAAGGATTCTAGATTCATTTTGAAATAACGTGTGTGTTCCTGTGAATACTTCCATGTGACTTATGTTTTCATTTTTTCTTAATTCTGCATATGTTTAGAATTAACAGGAAATATGGGTAAGATAAGACTAAATATCATTGTATCTAACAACCCCTGTGAAGTTATGATCAGTTATAGAGACTATTTAATTAGAAATTTCTATTTTAATTAATTCTTGTATATATTTTAATTGTCACTTCCCTTTAAGCTTTAAATGTATGCTTCCTGGCTGTAAAAGGATTTTACATGCATCACCTATATATTATTAGTTAAATACTCTGTTTGTAGGTTTAATAGATCATATATCTTCTTAAGTTCAACCTTACATTTTTCAAAGTTAAATTTTTGTTAAAGGTGAAGAATCAACCCTTTTAATATATCATAAAAAATTAAGAATCTGCACATGATTAACAGTTTATAACATTGTTCATCCAAAAATCCAAAACAAATCTAAACATATTAGATGCTCTAGCATAATTCCTTAACCTATAATTGTCTACAGAAGTAAAACATCATATTGGCGCAGTTGTTGGGGATTGAAAAAATTTGAATTATCTTTCCCTGGGACAACAACTAGGATTTCCTTTTAATGGTGAATAATAGGTTAGTAGGTTAAAATATTTCACCTGACAATTCCAAAAACAAAAACTGGCTTCACGCAAGTACATCAGATCTCTCTCAGATCCTCATCTTTATTCTCCATTGTCAGATCCAGAGAGGCTAGTGAGAGTTGCCTCTTTAAGATGAAGATTAGAAGCCTCTAGTTCTGCTCCTATATCACCTCCAGCTGGAACTTTTTCAAAAACTAGTCCTTTTAGACCTGTCCCAATTCCTCCTGAACTATTAGATCTAACACCAAAAGTGTTAGAAATTTTATCTAAAGGGGTTGATTTGTAGTCAACTCTTATTCTTTATCAATTAGAATCTTACCAAATTCTTGAAACTCTTTCAAAATCTCCCAAATCAAAAGCAAAATTAGGCTTAAAATTACATGAATTAAACCCTAGTGATTTCATTTCTTCTGTCATTCATACATATTCATCTACTTCTACTAAACTTGAAGATAGCTTCTCTATTTATACAAATCCTTTATTTGAAAGTGAAGGAAAATTTAGTCCAGAAGTGCAGAAGTTAGTTATTCAATCACCATTAATAAAAACTTCCAGAAATTATGCTCAATCATCTTCACCTCCTTGATCTCCCACAAGTTCATCTTCATATTCACCTTCCTTATCCCCTCAAATTTCATCTTCATCTTCACTATCTTCACCTAATCAAATGGTTGGTTTTCAAACTATCATTCGGGCTCGTTATGCAGTGTTAGTCCTTCATAGGCAGCTTAATAATTTTCTAGATGGATATCTAAAGCACTTACCTAGGTTTAAGGGGGAAACTGGTTTATCTACTGGGGATCATTTAGCTGCCTTTTTGGATTTTGCTGATAATATTAACATAGAGAATGAAGATGTGTACATGCGGCTATTTGTTCAATCTCTTGAGGGAAATGCTAGGAATTGGTTTAGACAATTGTGAGGTCATTCTATCCCTACACGGAATGAATTAATCACTATCTTTAAAAACCAATGGGGAGTTAAAAAATGATCCTATTTATTACTTACATAATTTGATGATCCAAAAAGAAATCTTGGTGAACCTGTGGCTGATTTCATAAAACGATTTAATAAAATTTATAACAAAATTCCACCAGACTGCTAACCACCAGTGGTTGCAACTAAAGTTAGATTTTCTAAAGGTTTTGATGATGATTTTTTTGTTATTCTTAGTGAAAGAACATATGTAACCCTAGAGATATGCAGACCAATGCCATTGAAGTTGAAGCTAATAGATCAACATTAGCTAAACTTAAGGCAAAAGTAGAAAAAGACGAGAGAAAGATGAAAGCTAGGGAAGAAGGTACTTCTTCTTCTAAAAATAAGAGTGAAGATCATAAAATAGATGAAATTACTTCTCTACTAAGAAATATTTGAAATAGAATGGAAGCACAACATAGAGTAGTTCAACTAGTATCAAATAGACCTCAATTTCAATATAAGAGACCTTTTCAGCCTCAAATCCTACAAAGACCTAATACTGATCAAAAAATTCAACCCCCATTAATGATTGATTATCAGTAACCTAAAGAAACTAGTCCTTTAGTTGTAAATGATATCAATTATTTTGATGATCCATCATCACAAAATGCTATAATTCTAGTTTCTCATTATCAGCATTCAATTCAAAATCAAGAGGCTTCCCAAGTTTCTAAATATCAGGTCTTGTCTAAATTTCTTATTGCAGAATTAAATAGAATATATGATTTGAGACCAAGACCAAGACCTGGTAGACTAGCTAAAAATATCACTATTAATGAACCTCCAATCAAAACAACTAAAACAAAAACAATAATGATTCAACCATTAAATCCACTAAATGAACATAATACATTTGAAAAGACTGTTCCAATAGCTTTTAATGTGGAAAAAGAATTAGAGAGATTCAAGATTCCCATTCCATTATCTGAACTCTCCAAAAATCCATGTTACAAGAATCAAGTGTCAAAATGGATTCAATCTTCAAGTATTGATGCTGAGGGAGATGTGATTAGTTTACATGATGAAAAACCTTTAGTGATTTTTGGTCCTAGTTCTGATATGATTGATGAAAATGTCCCTCCCTTTTATGTTACTTTGAAAATTCATGATTTTCTCTTATACAATTGTATGTTAGATTATGGGGCCTCTCATAAGCTAATGCCTAAAGTAATTATGGACCAGATTCAATTACAAATCACAAGACCCTACCATGATATATATAGCTTTGATTGAAAGAAAGTACATTGTCTTGGATTAATCAAAGATTTAGTTGTAACACTTGCTTAGATCCCTGTTAAGAGTGTAGTTTTAGATATTATTGATTAATCAAAGATTTAGTTGTTAAGGGTGTAGTTTTAGATATCGTTGATACAGATATTCCTCCAAAATTTGGAATTTTATTATCCAGATCTTGTTTTGCCAAGTTAGGGGGAAGTCTGCAAATGGATATGTCTTTTGGTACAATTACTGTTTATGGTGGGGAGCATTTGAGATTATTTGAGAGGCTTGATTTTTTAAAATCAATATTAATATTTTAATATTAAGATATTTTATTTATGGCTCTAACAATTAAAGTGAAATATTTTTACTACATATCCCTTGTACTAGGTTGTAATATTAACTAGCTTAGATCCATCTAAGCTCCGAATCTACCAAGCAATGATTTTAACTTTATGTAATTTGACCAAGTTAAAATGTTTTATTGATTGTTATTAATTTTTTTTGTTTTTTTATTTATTTTTTTTTATCAAGTCAAAATGTTTACAGGACATTACAACATTTCAACATAATGGACTGGAGAGCATCTCTCTAGTAAATTAAAATAAAATATTTATAAAATGTTCTTGTTTTAAAATGAGTTATGGTTTTTGGGCAAGTGGTATTCATAAGTCATGGTATTGGCCCATGGTATTGTAACAAAGCATAGTATAATGAGGTGAATATCCATTGTTAAGAATCTTGTTATATTGTAACTTTACTGTAAGTATTAAGTTTTAATTTAAAAAATGTTATAAAATTAAATTAAATTAAAATATTTTGATTTTAAAATGATTTATGGTTTTTAGGCATGTGGTATTGATAAGCCATGGTATTGGCCCATGGTATTGTAACAAAGTAATATTCATAGTAAAATGGAGGCGAATATTCATGATTAAATTTTGTTATTGATGAAAACAAAATTACAATATAAAATATTTGAATTTAAAAAGTGTTTACATCTAGCATCTAATGCCTACACATCTCCCCTATACTAGGCCCCACGCAACAACCAACCAACAACAAACCAAGCGAACACTGAGAGTGAGATTATTGATTTTTTTATATTGTTTTTAATTTAAATTAACCAAATATGTATATTCATTTATGTTTTTATTAGAGACAACAATGTATTTTTGTTAGAATATTTTTTACTTTTTTTTAAAAGGGACACATATCAACTTGAGGTTGAGCACGAATAAAATCACACATCACAGTCATACTAGATTGTAGAATGTGCCTCTCGGTGCAATAAAAATAATAATTTTAACAATTTAGAAGTTCAATTTTAGTAAAAATTTCATGATTGGATTTTTATGATGATAAAGAAGAAATGTTGAAAACCTTAAAACATTTAATATTCTTTTGTCTAGATGAGTTGACCTTAATCTTAAAAAACATTGAAACGAAGATCAAGAATGAATGACATACATGAGTAATTTACATTTGAGGTGAAAACACATTTTATATGTGGAATCTAGATGAATAAACAATTATTGTGGACTAATTAAGATCTTACAAATAATATGAAATAATATGTAATTCCCTAGTTTTGATTCTTTATTCAATGTTGTGTATGTACATGATGAATGAATATAAGTCACATACTGTAATTTTAACCAAAAATTGAATATTTATAAAAAAGTGTGCTTGAGAATTGGGTTGTGAGAAGAGGAATTAAAACAAACCATAGGGAAAGTGTGCCCTTTGTGTAGCTTCAGCTTGGGAGTGGGTTTTGTTGCAAAGATAATTGTTGCAACAAGGAGCCTGTGGCTCTATGGAATGTCCCTCTTTTGTAGCTAGTTGTTAACCAAATTTAGGAATATAAGTGTTCGTAGATGTATCTGGAAATTGTGTTGAATTTAATGCTAAATTATTATGTCATCATGGTTGAATTAATTTCTAATTCATTCTTCTATTTTCCTATGTTAGCCTACATTTATAATGTATCGTTTCATGAAGAATAGAATGGATACATTTAGGTTGTATAAATTTATAGTGTCATGAATGTTGATAATATAGAGTTAATAACAAAACAACTAAGTTGAGTCCTTATTAAATTTGTGAGAATTTGGGGGGTTAAAATAAGTACACCATATCTTCAAAGTACACAGAGGGTATTGGTTATGTGAATAATTGGTTGTGTGGGCCAAAAGTAATCTATATATGAAGAAATTGCAATTGTGTGACAGGTGTTTGATGAAATTTCTCCATGAGAATAATTGGAAAAGTAGCATTTCAAGTTTTCAAAATTTGAATTATGTATTCTAATTACTGGCAAGTAGAAGGCTATTAGAGTATTTGGTAGCTTATGGAGGCATAAATGAAGAAATGTGATGGGTCCCATTAATAGGTATATTTTGAGGCTCGTTGTGCTATCCTCTAGCCCTTAAAACTCTCCTTTTCTCACATTAATTTGCATTTTTTAACCAAAATATGCTTAGTAGGAAGACTAAAGGGTGCTTGTCATATTTCATGGCATAATGTGATTAATATGCAGGAAAAATAAGAATTTTTGGAGATATTTACTATGCATGGGTTGATTGGATACATATGGAGAGAATAAAGGGGGGGGGGGGGGGGATTTTCCACTGCATTAACTCCCCAACTCGGCTTAAGATCAAAGATTCCTTACCAACAACTCAAATTCACTAGTAGTCTAGGAACTCACGTGCATGTGAAGTTCCAAGGGAACCAGATCCACCAATATTGATATTTTGGAGGGAATCACTCCTCTTTTCAAGGGAGTTACCCTTAGCTACTTTTTGTATAAATAAACAAGCCTAAAGGCTAATTAGGATTAGAATTCTTGCTGAAGATAGGGGTAGATATTGAGAGCCTTGTGCTTGATATTTATATTTTCATGTTTTATATGAGGTATGTGAATCTTATTTTCTGTCAACGAGAAGTTCATTGTTGGCCTGCATTTGGGTTCATTTTGGAGGGCTCAAACCCTTGGGTTTGGGCCCAACCTAGGTTCTTTAGTCCCTCTTGTATTCTTTCCATGTTCTTGTTCTAGTCATTGCAATTATTTTCTTGTTTAAGTAGGAATTTTATCACAAAACCTGTAGTTGCATGTTTTCCTATCACCTCTCTTGTGGGAAGAGTGGTTGGAAGATCTACAACAACAACCCAAAAATATGTGTCTATGATTTATTATAAATTGTTAAGTATTGGATTGTAATCCTTCTGCATGCTTGGTTTTTGCAACTTAGAAGTTAGTAGCATTGAATTGGCAATTAGAGTTTTATTGTAGGATATAGTATATTTTGATCAAATTCAACTCCTCCTTGCCATGCTAATTTATTTTACTATGATATTGACGATTTGATGCATGTGTTTGATTAGTATGTAGGGAGTGTTGTTGCTTTGCAGGAGTGAGAACACTATTTCACATCCATCGAGACCCTTCCATATCTCTCTTGGGCACTTCACATTGCTTCCAAACTATGCCACCGAGATCACTCTTCCAAGGAAAATGAAGGACACCGTGGGCATAAACTTTTGTACAAGATAAGCCTCCGAGGGGTACTAAGCTTGGTTAAGGGGTTGCCACACCTTTCATTCACCTTCACTCACTTTCATCCACCTTCCTTCACCTTCAAGATACCATTATTTTCCTCAAAATGTTCCCGGACCCCCTCCTGTAGAAAAACAATGCCTCATGTATCACTTCCTCTAGAAATCCTATAGCATGGCTTTCTTCAACTATATCCACTTCAAACTTTGACCCTTTCCCTTTGAATTTGAATAATTTCCCCCAATCTTTGATTTCATGGTCAAAAAAGATTCTCAGACTGCTTCAACCCCATCCTTTCCTCACTGTAAACATAAGACAACAAGTAGAATTAGACTTAGAATTTTTTTCCCATAGTTGTGTTAAAAATTGAATTCCTCATTTTTAAGAAAGTTACAAATAGATAAATGATTCATGCAAGTTGTTTATTGATTTGATTAAGTATGCAAATAGAGTAACATGGTTTACTTCTGCAACTAGACTAGCCTCTTCCTTTCATGCAATTTCAACTAGCATTTAAATTTAATGGATGGAATTTTCATTTATGTAGTTAGAATCATGTTCATCTCTTTGAAATCATTATATAGTTTGATAAGAAATTATCTTTATAGTTAGTTGAAGGAGTAGTATCTGAACACCTTAATCTGATCTAATGACTGAGGATGACATGAGTAGAACCTAGCCTATTGTGCATATAACGTTGTCACCTCTAAGTTTGTACGAACCCTGGGTTGATAATTTAAGTTGAGAAGCCTTGGGAGTTACGACATCCTTGGTGCAATACCAAGGCTCATCCCTTGTTGGCGTCGTTGCCAGGTTGGTGCTCAATTAGGGCTTGTTTCTACTTAGGAGTTACTTGTTTTTTTTCTTTGCATCAATTTTATTGCGGCAACACTTCTTAAGGGTCTGCTCCTTTCGTACTTCCCCCAAAATAATCCAATCTCCATTTGGCCTCTAGGAACAGGATTCAGACTTCAATAAATTACGTTGGCCTCCAAGAATAGGCTTCAGAATTCAAGAAAGTCTACCCTGGCCTCCATAAAATAAGCCAAAAATAGTCTCCAAATTACCTCGTTGTCCTTTTCTTCCTTGCTATGGCTAGGGAAAAATATTTGAGCTCTTCTCTTTTGTATTTTGTTGCACAAGTGGATGACTAAATGAATTATCTCCACCTTCTATTTATACACTAAATTAATTTCTCCATGAATTTAATAAGATACATGTCATTTGGACAAATTCACTTCAAGCCTACATGACTTGATTGTCCATTAATTAATTATCAACTTCAAAAATTCATATCTTCATTTTTACAGCTCTATTTTGAGTGATCTTTGAAGCATTGGAATGGGCACGTTAAGATATATCACCTAAAATTTTCTCATGCTCAAATTCATCATGGTTTTGACCCAAATCACGATGGGTGCAAAACCCCATGCTTGGGTTCCAAGCCCATAAGTGACCCTTGTGGCACTTTTCCCTCCAAACCCCAAACCCTAGGGCTTGGAGTACCTACCAATATACACAAATAAACACTCCCTCTTAGCGAGGGAGGTACTTCTAAGACTAGGAAGTAACTTGTCATACTCGCAACTTTCCCAACTCTTGGCTCTCACAATCAAAGCAATCCCTGTTCTGTGAATTATGCCTCTCTCGGAAGTGTCATTGTCACTACTGGAAGGAACCTGCTTCTTCTTCTTTTCTTGTAACGTATTCCACTCTCTCCATGATTCATTCTTGGTAGTTGTAGGAGCACCCTTGCTCCCCACTTAATACACGCTCTTCTTGGACTGCAAAGGCTCTCTCTGAATCTGTAAGCTCCCTCTCGAACTCGACTCCCTCTGAGTCTCTGGAACCTGGACCTTCTTCTCGAGAAGGTGTGCATTCTTCTTAGGAACCTATACTTTCTCCTCTAAATCTTACACATGCTTCTACTTCTCTGGAACCTGCACTTTCTCCACTTGTTTCTTTCAATGATCCACAAGCTTGCTCGTCAACCTATAGAGACCATGCTCCCTAACTTCGAGTACAATCCCATTGGATTTAGATCCTCTAGACCTGAGTATTGCCTTCCCATCCTAGAACATGACCTCAAACCCCTTCCTCTCGATCATCAAGATGGAAATCACACTATATATGAGTCCTGGTTCAAACGGTACATCCTAGACCCACATCACATGTCTTGTCTCCATTCTTAATGGCACAACACTCGATCCTCGGATCTCCAACTGACTCTTGTCACCCAACACCATTTGCGACTTCGAGTCCCATTCATCTAGAGTCTTAAAATCCTCTCTTGAACCTATAATATGTTTCTTCGCACCACTATCCATGTACCATCAATCCTCATTGACAGTACCTTGCGAGAAATGAGAGATCATAGCAAAGTCCTCCTCCTCCAATCTTCTGGTGAGATCATCTATCTCAGTGAAGGTGGAAACACATGCGTCCTGCTTCCCTTTCTTCTTCTCGTCATCTCCCTTATTCTTCACTAGACATCTCGATGAAAAAAGACCCATCTCGCCACAATTAAAACACTTGACCTTACTTAAGTCCTTCTTTTTCTTACCCTTCATTCGCGTTACAAGTGCCACGTAATAATCAAAAGTCTTCTTCATTGGATGAAGATCCTCGTCTCGCAAATCTTCCTGAATGAAGTCGTCCCACAGTTAATTCCAGTCTGAAAACTTCTCTCTGGCTAACATCCCTTTGATGAAGGGATTACATTCCTTGGTGAACTCTTTCAAATCAATCCTGGCCATATCTCCATTTGAAATAGTCACACCAACAACAACAAGCTCATATTTGACCTGAGACAATCTCGTCAGATACGAAATCACGCCTTCACCCTTTATCATCTTGGTGGACTTCAACTTATCCTTCAATACCAATACTCGATTCTCATTCTTATTCTAGAAAAAATTCTAAAGAGCCATCCACATCTCATGTGTGGTGTTCTTCCTAGAAAAATGAGGTATTAGGGCATCCTTCACACCATCAAGGATGATAAATCTTTCCCTCATATCCAAATTCTCATATAATTCCAGCTCCTTAGGTTCGGTTGGCTTCTTGATGGATTTGTCGGTAAAGTCCCAGATCCTGTTGACCTACAAGACCAACTTGACCCTTTCTTTCTGTGGACTATAGTTGGACAACCCCTCCAACTTGTCCTCATATCGGATACCAACCTGCAACTTCGACATTGTCACCTACAATGTGGCCAACTCCCTCTTATGTTGTACTTCTTTGTATAAAACTCTGATTCACTAACTTCCAAAGTAGCTCAGACATGCTCTGATACCATGTTTAGTTTCCACGATATTGGTTCTAGGTTAGAATCTTAAAATCTTTGATGCTACCAAACCAAGAATCTCAACAAGAACTGCTTTTCACAGTGGAAAATATAAGTAGTAAATCATAAATGCACAACAATACACAATTTTTAACAAATTGTACAATAATGTACAACCCCAATATCCATTATATTAAACCAAATCTGAATAATACAACATTCCATGGTATACAAGACACAATGATAAACTTCGTTGCAGCTTCGATGTTGTATCTTGTACTACTAGTCCTTCACTCTTGTACTGCTCACTAACTGCCCCTTAGTCCTTCAAAGGAAAACACATCGAGACTCCAGGAAGGCTACCTCCTAACACTATTGCACGTCACTTATGTATCATGTACATGGGCTAATCCAATCTACTCTTTAGGTTGGCCAATTCTTGAGCTCCAAATTGTCAGGCTAGCAGTCACCAATGTCCATCAAGGTGCTGCACTTTGGCACCAAACTTCACCCAACCTTAAGCTCTTATTCATCAGTTCAAGATAACTTGTCTAGGGCTACTTTGGGCTATCAACATGCTGCCTTCCACTAGACCAATGATTCCAAATCCTACACTACAAAATCTACTCCTAATTGGGGTTTCTTATCACTCAAGCCAATCTGAATAAACGACTCCCACAAGCTGCAATAAACTTATTCAAATATGTTCAATATCCTTGATCCAACAAACAAAAGATGCACTCCAATATGCAAGCACCAACTCACTGTTTTAGGTTACTTAGGTTGTTGCATTTTTGGACTGGTTAGGGCACCCAACCACAATCCCTAAAAGTCCTCAAATATGTCCCAGAATTGCTTCCTTTGTTGCGGATGCCTTCATCTAGCAAGCTCCAAATCCAGGTTTCTTTGTTCCCTACACTAGCTCCTCTAGGCAAACCTTATGACCCTCTTCTATAACCTAGAACAGGCCTACAATGGTCTTTAGGCTTGTGGCTTGCTACAACAAGCCTTCTCCTTACTGCGACAAACCTTCTTAAGGGTTTGCTCCTTCCCTACTTCCCCCAAAATAGACCACTCTCCCTTCAACCTCCAATAACAAGATTCAACCTTCAAGACAATACCTTGGCCTCCAAAAAATGATCCAAAAATAGTCTCCAAATTGCCTCATTGTCCTATGCCTCCTTGTTGCGGCTAGGGCAGAAAATCCAAGCTCTTCTCTTGTGTATTTTGTTGGACAAGTGGATGACTAAATGAATTCTCTCCACCTTCTATTTATACACTAAATGAAGGGATCCACAAATTTAAGAAGAGACATGTCTTTTGAATGAATTTACTTCAAGCCTACATGACTTGATTATCCATTAATTAATTGTCAACTTCAAAAATTCATATCTTCATTTCTATAGCTCTGATTTGAGTGATCTTTGGAGCATTAGAATTGGCATGCCAAGCTTTATCACCTCAAATTTTCTCATTCTCATATTCATCATGATTTTGACCCAAATCCCAATGGGTATAAAACCCCATGCTTGGGTTCCAAGCCCACAAGTGACCCTTGTGGCACTTTTCCCTCGAAACCCCGAACCCTATGGCTTGGAGTACCTCCCGAGCTACACAAATCAAGAAAACATGCCAATGTAGTGAGGATACTACTAAGTGTTATAGGGTCAGATAAGTGTTGTTTGGGCTTTTGTCCTTTAATTGGTTAATTATTTGTGTTTTATTATCATGACTTGTGAACAAATGTGATACATAGCTATCCTAGAGAGTGAATTAATAATTATGGGATTTTATTATAGCCAACCTTTCACACTCTAAGGCATTGTGGTATCCCACTCAACACTCCCAAACATGGGATGGGTAGCCATGATATAGGGCTTCCAAATTTCCCCCCCTTGAGACTATAACCCCATAATACCATCTTAGCAAGCTTGCCATGGAGGACTATAATTAGATAAAAGTGCATGTATAAGTGTGATTAAAAAAACGCAACAAAAGGAAACAAGCATGGATTGAAATACATTCATGGCAACTAAATGTCCATGACTAGATTCAAGCATAGTCATACGTAGGATGAAAAATACATATATTTTCACAATGTAAATAGCATTAATTTTCACATCCATAAATAATGATAGAAGAATTATCTTTTAATGGAACTTGTTCCAATAAATTTTCCTTATATGAGAAATTTTCCACCCAACCATTGGTATCTAAAATGGATTTCCACCCAAAAGTTGAGCAATGAGGCCACCAAGGAAAAGGAACTGTTGGGCCTTGAAATTGTCATTCACTTCCATTACATTTTCACTTATATTTTCATATTGTCACCTTCACTCCACCTCTATTTCATTACATTTACCTCCATTTCATTACATTTACCTTATCATTATTATTATTGGGTCACATTTATGTTTTTCCAAAGTTTATTAATTCTTAGCATTTTTAAGTGAATTTATGGTTAAAAATTAGACAATAATTTCCATATGCTTATACCTAACAAGTGGGATGAGATTGCTGACATGTGTAGGTCAAAAGGAAGCTTCTAAAAGACCCTTATGTGGCCTCCCAAAACCAAATTCGAATTTGAGTGGAGAAGATCATGGGATCATGAGGATATGTGTCTCATTTCCTATTTGTATTGAAACTCTAAGAAGACATGTGTTTTATCATTTCATATTTTGATTGTAACTCTATATATATAGGAAGATTCATGGATTCTCATTAATGAGATAACTTCTCATCTTTTTGTATAAATAGGGGAAGTTTTCTCCTATCATTTGAGATGTGAAAAGTTGGGGAAATGCTCTTGTTTTGAATATAGAATTTGGATTTGGCACCATGCTCATGAGTGATGTTCTCTTTGATTTGGTTATGCTTGCATTTGGAGCTTCTCAAATTTCCATCCCTCATGATTTTGGATTGGCCAACTATAATGTGTGAGATTTATTGTTTTTTATAGATTAATATTTACTGTGTTCATAAATTAAGACTTATTGCTTTCATAGATTAAGATTTATTTCTTTCATATCTTTTTCTGTGTGAGAGGTTAAGAGTGAATTTTTTTATTTGCTTTCATATCTAAAATTAAGAGTGATTATTTTTGCTTTCATTTCATATCATGTCGTTTTGATTATTCATTTCATAGAATCCTAATTTGATAATGCACACATGATCCCTTAGAGTAGATTTCATTTCATGCAATTTCATTTCTGAAATTGTGGTAGATTAAGATTTCAATTCCTGCAAGTGTGGCAGATTAACACTTCAATTCCTGCAAGTGTGATAGATCAAGATTTCAATTCTTACAAGTGTGGTAGATCAAGATTTCAATTCCTACAAGTGTGATAGATTAAGATTTAGTAGTTAGATTGATCTAAATTGGAAGTTAATTTCTAGCATATATAGTGCACGCATGCTTCGCAAGTTTTATGAAACCCCCAAGTTGACAATTAAATGATAGGTAATTAATTTGCCTAAACATTTTGGTGTTACTGACGAGGAAGTGTGCATAGGAACTAGCTTTCTGTTTAGAGTGTATTTTATTTGTTTTTGTTTTTACTAACCATTTATGGACAAAGGGTCTAGAATGCAACCCAAAGACTATATTGAGGAATGGTATCAAAAAGCAGTTGCGCCACAATATTCATCAATTCTTCAAGAGATCCTTACGACAAATCGAAAGGTCAAGTCGATTTTGCATATCCTTACAAACAATCAGGTACATTTTTCAAGTTTGGATACAAGCATTTCAAAAATTATAATCCATAAATGGCTTCATTGAAAGCATGAATATAACTTAAAAATATATATATATATATTAGATAGATAGGAAAAATAAAATAATTTTTTATTGTTTTTAGGATAAATTTGATGTTTTGTGATGCAGTAAGAACCACCCATCTACTAACCCTTGATAGGAAAGATTTGCAATAAAAGAAATGTTTGAGAACAAGGAGCGCAAGCGAAGATCATGAACGATAATTTAAGGTATTAGATCAAGCCTTTTCATTTTATTTTTGCAAAATTTACAGAGGAATCGATTGATAAAATCTTGACTATGGTAACAAAATAAAATAAAAATAAAAAATCTCTCAAGTATGCTCTCCTTCTGCACTTCATGTGACCTGGAGGATCAAAAAAAGAAATTGTTTTGTTAGTATATCATAAAAATTATTTAGCTACAGAATGCAATTCTGCAGCTAATTTATGTTTTCATGATTTGATTTAATTCAATTTGACTTTTCAATAAAGTTAAAAAAAATAAATAAATAAAATCAAATGCATTTTCTTTATTAATAAATTGTTTTGTTTTAAATGAAATATATATGTATATATTTTTAATTTAAAAAAAATGTAACATATATAATTTTTAAAACAAAACATTTACCATAAAAAAAACAACAACAACAACAACCACGCAGCTCTTCAAATCCTTCAATACCAACTGTATGTATGGTGATTGTAAATATGCTGATAGACTCCAATTTAATTTGTGCCTAAAAAAATGTTGTAGCGGTGTTAAACACTAGGAGTTCTGGGAAAGGTGGTCAATTGGGGCTTATGATTTGAAAGTCAAAACCTCTTAAGAATGCTACAAGACTTGCAAATCCATGTGCAAAAATGATGATCCTTACCTATGAAATGCATGAGTTTTATGCGGGGATACAAAAATGATGCAGTTAGATTTCTTGGGAAGATCTCTGGATCGATAACTTCGTGATTGAGACTCACTGGTTCGATTTCTTCAAAGCGTTGTCCCATCTTTTATCTCATTCCAGATTTCGAGTCCCCCAGAATTTTCCATGGGACGATTGATAAGTTAGATCTTCCCTTTTCCTTTACTGGAAGACGTCCACGTAGCCACAAGCCCAACCTTCAAAACCTACAAATCAAAAATCACCGGAACATTTCTAGAAAACGCAATAGCATAAACACACGATTTTAAAACGCAAATTCTGAGCAAAATAAGGAAAATTCGACAAAAATGAAACATGGTTTTTCTTTGAAACGGGGGAAATTAGGTAGCTCGTGAGTGATTTTCTAGATTTTGCAACTGTTTAGGAGAAATCCGAAATTGATTTTTACAGAAAACGTAATTGCCAGAAAGCGTAATTGTCTTGACACCCGATTTTAAAACGAATTTTCTAAGAAAACCAGGGCGAATCTGAAAAAATTGGGACATGGGTTTTTTCTAGAACAGGATGAATTTAATAACTTTGAAAACCATTTCCTTGAATTTCTAACCATTGGGGAGAAAATCGTGGTTCTTCAAGACCCCGTTTGGTGACTGCGTGAAGGAAAAACAGATTAAAGACAAAAACAGGATTTGCTAGCAGTGAAGGAGATCTCTACGGCCAACAGTCAAAATGGAACAACTATCAATGCTTCAAGTGCATAACGTTGCAACCATTTTTGATGTTTGAATAGGTTCTGTGCAGCAAATCATGGAATGGGCCAAACGGATGATTGAGGAATGATTTAAAAATAAAAATCCTCCTATCCAATTGTTTGAATTCCGCAGGAAGGCTCTTTATGGTCTTGCTAGTTCACGACTCGGTCAATAGAAATCAATATATGGTTGGCGATGATATGAGAAGAAGAGGAATAATTTGAAGGAAGATTTTACATGTAGAGGAATCATTCGAAACAATTCAATTTAACAGATTGAATAATGGCTTGCAAAATAATTGGAAGATTATTTAGATGGTTTATGAACATTTGGAATTAATATTGTTGTTGTGTATTTTTCTATGAAGTTTTAACTTGCAGAGCACAACAAATCTTTGTGATGCCAATCGTTTTACTGAGCACAGTGCATGAAGTCATCCGACAACAGGGAGTTAATTTATTTTTCATGGTTATTTCTTAAAAATGGATTGTTATCGATATCATGAATTGGACTGAATATAACACTTTTGATTTTCCTTAGTTTGTTTCATTTGACATTTTGTGTAAGAATCAAAAAGGAACTAATCATTTCTCTTTGAACATACTTATGTTCTTTATGTCAATTTTTTTTGCAGGTTTGGGATGATCGAATGATCATTGAAGAAAACTAATTGTGCACACAATTGGTCTTCAAAGGATTGATTCCATGAGAAACATAAGAAAAAGTCCATGTCCATATCCATCAAAACCATTACCTTTCCTCCCTTTTGAATATAAATCCAACCAAGCAATTCACAGCAAGCCATAGTAATTTTTTCCCAACAAGACTCAGTTGTTCATGTTCCTTTATTCACATACACTTTCCACTTAACCCACAAATAAAAGAAAGAAGCTCACTTACATGCTTATTGCCCATTTTCATTATTATTTTCCATTGTCATCTTCCATTTCATTTTTCCTTTTCTATGCTTTTTCATTTCACAAATAAACCCTGCTTCAATGCAAATTATTGAGTCCATAGTCCTTTGAGTCTAAAATCCTTGCAAAAACACCTTGAGGCTTGCATGCCTTAATGGCAAGTCCTCATGCCAATGAACAATGGGAATACATGAATGACCCTTGTTAATCGGATCTTCTAGGTACTCGACAACCACAAAATAATTCGTACTTAGCAAGATGTGTTTCGGAATCTTGACTCTCATTGTCATCAATGGTGACAGTTCTTGTGTTGACTATTGGCATCCATTAATGGCCACTAAGTCAACAATTTCCTGCTATGTTCGAGATCGGAACATTTATTCACATAGCAAGAATTGTGCCAATGAGTTTTGAAGACATGAAGACTATCATTTTCAGTATTTTGGAGCAAATGTAGAAGATATGCAGCTACAGAACCAGATGGCAGCTGTGGAATCAGACAACAGCTACAGAATCAGATGACCATTGCAGAATCAGATGGCTGCAGCAGAATTAGCACTATTCTGCAGTAGATTCGGCAAGTTTTAATAAAAGAAGATAAAAAGTCATCTTGACTCTTTTCTCCATGACTTATCCAACCACTTGAAGAAGATTATGATCAGAATTTTGTAGCCACCACACATGCATCGCATCCATTTCTAAAGGGTAAGTTAAGGTATGTCATTTTCTAACTTTTTACCATAAAATTCCTTGAAAAGCTAAAATGATAATTTTTGGAAAAAAACATTTATCTTCTTCATCTCATAAAATTTCCAATATCATCATTTGGGGGGGATACATTCATATTCATATCACATTCAAAATCCCACATACTTTCAAAAGATGTTAACTATTACATTATTGTTATGAGCATACAAAGGCTTGTCAAAAGTACTAAAAATATAATTGGATACGAACACAATCATGGTTGTCACATAAGAACCAACTATGATGCAATCCAATAAAGATATACTTTGCAACAAAAATCAAATTATCATTATGCAAAGTTCAAAAATAAAAACTAATGCAACAACAAAATATGGTTGTAACACATGAACCAACCATGTTGCAATTCAACTGAAAGATTTTGCAGAAGTATGAAGTTATCAAATGATATCAGCAAAGTTAAGCCAAAGCTCAAGGATAAAAAAAAAAATTAATGTAATAGATTGCATGAGGACATGCAATAGCTTCAGTTGGGGGGTATGTTGGGCCTTGAAATTGTCATTCACTTCCATTACATTTTCACTTATATTTCCATATTGTCACCTTCACTCCACCTCTATTTCATTACATTTACTTCCATTTCATTACATTTACCTTATCAATTTTATTATTGGGTCACATTTATGTTTTCACAAACTTTATTAATTCTTAGCATCTTTAAATGAATTTATGGTTTAAAATTAGAAAATAATGTGCATATGCTTATACCTAACAAGTGGGATGAGATTGTTGACATGTGTAGATCAAAAGGAAGCTTCTAAAAGACCCTTATGTGGCATCCCAAAACCAAATTCGAATTTGAGTGGAGAAGATCATGGGATCATGAGGATATGTGTCTCATTTCCTATTTGTATTGAAACTCTAAGAAGACAAGTGTCTTATAATTTCCTATTTTGATTGTAACTCTATAGATATAGGAAGAGATTCATGGACTCTCATTAATGAGATAATTTCTCAATTTTTTGTATAAATTGTTGAAAATAGCAACAAGAAATGCTAAATATAGAAGTGCTAAATTTAGCACTGCTGTAAATAGCATTTCGGGATACCTTCCTATTTTTTGTTAGTCCTTGAACTAAAATAGAGAAGTAAAAATTCAAATTTGATCTTAGTAGTTATTTGTAAAATAATTAATTAATTCATCTTGAGTTAATTAGTTATAGAAAATCAAACATGAAGTCTATGTGGGGACATGCAACAATTATCCCATCAATTGAGGAATTTATCCATCAGTTAAAGAGATAAGGATGAGTTGTAATATTGAGTTGTAATTAGTTGGCTCAGTTAACTGAGTCAAGTCAAGTTATATTAGTTCAAATAGTTTGTTGAATTAATTATGAGTCCAGTTAGTTAATGCATGCATGCATGTAACTGCTGCAACTCAGATAACTGAATATTATCTCATAAATAACTCATGCATGTCAGTTCAGACAGAGACCCAGTTGAGATCAGATGGAGGGACAGCGTACTATCAATTACAGGAATATTCCATTGTGAATTTCTCTTGCATGCAGAAGGAATTCATTCCTTGAGGATTGCACAATTACTTCTTCAGTTTAGTGAGTGTGTGATGAGGCCAATCACAAAGGAAATAGGAGTCTTGGAGGGCTGAGGAAAGGCATATCTTGTGTCTGCTCAGTCTGTGAGCTGTATTGTTTGATTGCAGAGAGAGAAAGATAGCTTGAGAGTTGATTCTTTTTGTAATACTGAACATATTTCCACTTGTATGATAATACAGATATTAGGGTTTTAGGCTAAGGCTTTCCTCGGGTTATTCTTCTGTGTTCATGTGTGATTGATTTCTCGTTCTCAGTTATATGTGTTCTATTTGATCTTACTTAATTCGATTAAGCTTTCGCAAAGTTTGTTGTAGAAGTAGATCTTGTATTTTTCTTTAGTATATTACATAATCTGTTGATCTACAGTGGGAATTTCTACATGGTATCAGAGCAAAGGTGATCAAAGCAAAGAACAATATACAAGAAGGGAGAAGTTCGAAGTTTGAGGTTCTTGAATATAGAAATCGAGTTCTTATCACATCTCAATTTCACCAATGGCGTTCAAGGTTTAAGACTCAAGTATGCCTTTGATGGCAGCTCAAATTATATAGCCTAGAAGGATTGCATGGAAGCAGTATTAGAGGATAATGGTCTAAAGGACTTCATTGGTCAAGAAGTACCCAAGCCAACTGATGCTACAGAATTGGCGGAATGGAAGAAATGTGCGGCTAGAGCAAGGAGAATCCTTCTGGAGGGAGTTTGAGACCACATAGTCTCGAGTCTCCATGGGAAGGAGACATCATTTTCGATGTGGAAAACATTGAAAGATTTATATCAGAACAGCAGTAATTAGAGGAAGTTGGCACTGAAAGACAAGCTTCAGAAATTCAAGTGTGAAAAGGGTGACACGATCTCTACATATCTGAACAAGATCACCACCTACAGGGATGAGCTTGGAAGTGTAGGGATCATGACATCTGATGATGACATGGTGAGTCTTGGACTCCTCAGTCTTCCTAAGAGCTGGCATAGTTACCAAGACTTGGTTAATGGAAGAGAAAAACTGCCAGATTGGGAACGACTTTGGTCATATCTGATGTAGGAGGAGATAAGAAGAAGCACCAGAGATGGATCCTCATCAAAGAAAGATGATAAGGAAAATCTAGCCTTAGAAAATAAGGCGAGGAAAGGGAAAGGGAAGGTGTCCCATCCCAAATCCAGTTCTTCCCATGGTTGGAAGAAGTTTGACAAATCAAAAATGTGATGCTTCCATTTTCATGAAGTGGGCCATTATGCTACGAATTGTCCACAGAAGAAATCCAAGAAGGGATCCTCGAAAGGATCCTCGAATGGATCTGATGGTGAGGCACTAGCCTCACAGTTTGAGTTGGATCTCTCTCTTATCGCATGCATTGTTTCATCCATGGTAGGATGTGTGTGGTACCTAGACAGTGGAGCTTCATTCCACATGTCAAGTGACAAGAATATTTTCAGTTCCTTGGAGGAGAAGGATCTCTAGATGGGGATCGAGATGGGCGATGATGGAAAGTATCATGTTTCAGGTGAAGGTACGGTTGTGTTTCAAAGGGAGCATGGAGCTCCCCTCACCCTGATTCATGTAAAGTATGTACCAGGTCTGAAGAAGAATCTTGTGTCTATTGCTATGCTAGAAGATAAAGGCTATGATGTAGTCTTTAGTAAAGGAAAGGTATTCCTGAGGCATATCGATACTGGACAGACCAAGCGAATCGAGATTCGAGTAAAGAATCTCTACAAGTTGGAGGTGGACGACTGTGCTACATTGAGTTCTAAAGCTGAGATGGTGCAGAGCCAAGATGTTTGCAAGCTATGGCATAGAAGACTGGGCCACTTGCACCATGGAGCCCTGAAGATCATGCATCAAATTTCTACTAGACTTCCCAAAGGAAAACTGGAGCAAACGAATACATGCAAAGGTTGTACCTTGGGTAAGTATGCGAAATATTCCTTTCTCGATTGAGACGGTAGAGCTGGAGCAATCCTTGAGCGAGTTCACTTAGATGTTTGTGGACATTTCTCTACAACCTCCACTGCTAAACAAAGGTACTATGTTATTTTTATTGATGACTTTTCTCATAGATGTTGGATCTACTTTATGCAAAAGAAGGATCAAACCTTCTTGAGGTTTCGTGAGTTTAAAGCCTTGGCAGAGAAAGAATTTGGAAAGAAAATAAAAGCCTTGCATAGCGAAAATGGTGGACAATATGTCTCCCAATAGTTTAAGGACTTCTACGTTGCAGAAGGAATTAAACGAGAGTTGACGGCACCCCATAACCCACAACAAAATGGGGTGGCCAAAAGGAAGAACAGATCAATTGTGGGAGCATCTCAAGTGATGTTGCATGACCAAATCCTACCACTGCATTTGTGGGTTGAGGCATGGAATACAGTAGTATACTTGTAGAACAGAAGCCTGCACCATATACTGGGAATGAAGACACCTATGGAGGCCTTTTCCGGGAAGCAACCAGATGTGAGTCACTTCTAAATCTTTGGATCATCATTTTACTGTCATGTGACCAAAGATGCCCAGAAGAAGATAGATCCAATAGCTAAGTTGGGAATACTTGTGGGGTACACGGATACACCCCACAACTATCAGGTGTACCTACCTACTAGTCAGAGGACAGTGGTACGCAGGGATCTGAAGTTCGACGAGCAAAAAGCCATGCAATTATCACTTGAGAGGGAGCTCAAGTTGCATGCAGAGGAGGAAATTTCAATTCCTAAGGAGGAGGAGCCTCAGATTAATACGGAGCAGCCACATGCAGAGGATCTGGGAGTGGAGACATCCACTCATGTTGAGACTTCCAGAGATGGGTGGAAACGCTCAAGGGAAGCTGACAGGTTGATGCTGGATGCGTAGGAGAATGTGGGACAACCATCTTCTCAGCGCAGACAGAGGAGGTCACCCGAGTAGTACACTTGGTACATGGCCCTGGTTGGGGAGTGTGTAGATACATAACCTTCTTCATTCAAGGAGGCAGTGTAGCAACCAGTCTAGGTTGATGCAATGGTAAAGGAGTATGACTCTATCATTCAGAACAGTGTGTGGGATGTTTTCCCAAGACCTCAGGGAAAGTCAGTGGTGAGTTCTGGATGGCTTTATAAGGTAAAGCAGGCAGCTGATGGCAGTGTTGAGAAACATAAGGCAAGGTTTGTTGCCTGAGGTTTCTCACAGGTCGAGGGGATCGACTACGATGAGATATTTGCTACTGTAACAAGGCACTCATCTATCAAATCAATGTTGGCACTATCAGCTCAGTTGGGTTAGAAGATCCATCAGATGGACGTGAAGACAACATTCCTCAATGGGAATATTGAGGAGGAGGTGTACATTGAGCAGCCAGAGGGTTTCGAGACCTTCGATCATGAGTCGCATGTGTGCCGACTCAAGAGAGATTTGTATGGGCTGAAGCAGGCACCCTGTGCTTGGTACACCAAGATCGACAGTTATTTCAGTGGGTTGGGCTTCACCAAGAGTGAAGCAAATGCGAATCTTTACCACATCATGGTAGAAGGTAAGTCATTGATCATTGTTCTTTATGTCGATGATATGATTTTGATAGGTGATGATCAGTTGATCCAGTCTTGCAAGGAGGACCTTGCAAGAGAGTTCGAAATGAAAGACATGGGTCTTATGCATTACTTTATAGGCATGGAGGTATGGCAGAAAGATGGTGAAGTATTTGTGTCTCAAGGCAAGTATGCCAATGAGATACTCAGGCGCTTTCACATGGAGAAGTGCAAGCCCATGCAGACTCCTCTAACTGGGAACTGGAGGAAGGAGGATGCTACTTCAGGTGAGGTAGTAGCTACTATTGTTTATCGGCAGCTAGTGGGTTCACTTATGTATCTGGTGAACACACGACCTAACTTATGCTTTGTGGTGAACTAGCTGAGTCAAGCTATGGTTCAGCCTACCAAGCTGTTTTGGAAGGCAGTGAAGCATGTGCTGAGATACCTCAGAGGCACATCTCAGCTCAAATTGTGGTACAAATGGACAGAGGGAGTGAAGCTTCAGGGCTTCAAAGATGTGGATTGGGTAGGGAGTATATTGGACCGGAAGAGCACTTCTAGAAGAATCTTCAACCTTGGTTCAGCTGCAATTTCCTGGTACAACAGGAAACAGAGATTAGTTGCACTTAGCTCAGCAGAGGCTGAATACATGGCTGCTAGTCAGGCTGCATGTGAGGCCATTTGGATGTGGAAGATTCTAGTGGGATTGTTTGGTCAGAGGATGGATCCAACCATGATCTACTGCGATAATAAAAGTTGTATCAAACTCTCTAAGAATCCAGTTTTTCATGACAGGTCCAAGCACATTGATATTCGGTATCACCATCTTCGAGATTGTGTGGTCATGAGGATCATGTTGTTGATGTATGTTTCGACCGAGGAATAGGAAGCAGATATTTTGATGAAGGCATTGTCAAAATGCAAGTTCGAGTTCCACAAAGACAGGATTGCGGTTGTTGATACTCCCTTTCTTATTGAGAGGGAGTGTTGAAAATAGCAACAAGAAATGCTAAATATAGAAGTGCTAAATTTAGCACTGCTATAAATAGCGTTTCAAGATACCTTCCTATTTTTAGTTAGTACCTGAACTAAAATAGAGAAGTAAAAATTCAAATTTGATCTTAGCAGTTGTTTGTAAAATAATTAATTAATTCATCTTGAGTTAATTAGTTGTATAAAATCAAACATGAAGTCTATGTGGGGGACAGCAACAGTATCCCATTAATTGAGGAATCTCATCCATCAGTTAAAGAATAAGGATGAGTTGTAATATTGAGTTGTAATTAGTTGGCTCAGTTAACTGAGTCAAGTCCAGTTAGATTAGTTCAAATAGTTTGTTGAATTAATTATGAGTTCAGTTAGTTAATGTATGCATGCATGTAACTGTTGCACTTCAAATAACTAAATATTCTCTCATAAATAACTCATGCATGTCAATTCAGATAGAGACCTAGTTGAGATCAGATGGAGGGACAATGTACTATCAGTTGTAGGAATATTCCATTGTGAATATCTCTTGCATGTAGAAGGAATTCATTCCTTGAGGATTGCGCAGTTACTTATTCAGTTTAGTGGGTGTGTGATGAGGCCAATCACATAGGTGGCATTATTGAACCCCAAGAAAAACTGCATAGGGAAATAGGAGGCTTGGAGGGCTGAGGAAAGGAATATCTTGTGTCTACTCAGTCTGTGAGTTGTATTGTTTGATTGCAGAGAGAGCAGGATAGCTTGAGAGCTGATTCTTTTTGTAATACTGAACATATTTCCACTTGTATGATAATATAGAGATTAGGGTTTTAGGCTGAGGCTTTCCCTGGGTTATTCTTCTGTGTTCATGTGTGATTGATTTCTCGTTCTTAGTTATATGTGTTCTATTTGATCCTTCTCAATTCAATTAAGCTTCTGCAAAGTTTGTTGTAGAAGTAGATCTTGTATTTTTCTTTAGTATATTGCATAATCTGTTGATCTACAGTGGGAATTTCTACATAAATAGGGGAAGTTTTCTCCTATCATTTGAGATGTGAAAATTTGGGTAAATGCTCTTGTTTTGAATATAGAATTTGGATTTGACACCATGTTCATGAGCGATGTTCACTTTGATTTGGTTATGTTTGCATTTGGAGATTCTCAACTTTCCATCTCTCGTGCTTTTGGATTGGCCACCTATAATGTGTGAGATTTATTGTTTTTCATAGATCAAGATTTGTTGTTTTCATAGATTAAGATTTATTTCTTTCATATCTTTTCTTGTGTGCGAGGTTAAGAGTGATTGTTTTTATTTGCTTTCATATCTAGAAATTAAGAGTGATTGTTTTTTCTTTCATTTCATATCATGTGGTTTTGATTATTCATTTCATAGGATCCTAATTTGATAATGCACACATGATCCCTTAGAGTAGATTTCATTTCATGCAATTTCATTTCTGAAATTGTGGTAGATTAACATTTCAATTCCTGCAAGTGTGGTAGATTAACACTTCAATTTCTGCAAGTGTGATAAATCAAGATTTCAATTCTTGTAAGTGTGGTAGATCAAGATTTCAATTCCTACAAGTGTGATAGATTAATATTTCGTAGTTATATTGATCTAAATTGGAAGTTAATTTCTAGCATATATAGTGCATGCATGCTTCGCAAGTTTTACGAAACCCCCAAGTTGAAAATTAAATTATAGGTAATTAATTTGCCTCAACAGGAACCATGCTAAAAGATTTTATCTCTCTCAACCCAATGTATCTACTCTTATGTTCAATGAATTTGCACATCATTCAAGCACTCTAGGTGTCTCATCTAATGATCTAATAGCCATGAAATTCTATTCTACTACACACAACACAAGAAATATCTTCCCTTTGTTTAATAGTCCCTCAAGGATATTCTTCTCCCCAACTTCTCCACCCCCACTCCCACCTAGCCACCCTACTCCCCCACCCAAAAGTCCTATTTAGTGCAAGCAAAAAAATATTCCAATATATTGTATTATTTTTGGAAATTTCACACAAGGATAACACTTGGTTCTCAAGCATCCAAGGAGTAGCACATGTTATTCCAATTACTACTTGGCTTCCCATTTGTAGAAATTCCTTTTAGATTCAAACTACAGATTGTAATATGCTAAAACAGTTGACTTGAATCTACTCTACTCATCAACAAAAACAATAAACGATTAATGAAATCATGAAGCATAAAAGAGAAATAATTCAATCGCACATAACATAATAGTTTTTTGGGGAAAGCCACAACTAAAAACCCCTGATATCTATATATTGCATTAATTAGAAAATATGAGAAGATTACAATGCTTTTCTCAAGCCCGAGCAACCTCTGCACTATCTCAATCTATCTTACTACTTACCAGACAAACTCAAGCCAATACTTAGCCAATTCTTCCACCTTCCAAGCTCATATTGCCTTGCCCAGTTTCCTAGGGAATTATCCCATATTGAATTGGGAAATGCACAAATATGAATTGTGAAATCCTCATAGGCCTTCCTCTTATTACATCCACCACATGTATAATTCAGATGATTTTACCACTGATAGTACATTGTCCCTGTGTTGTGTAGAAATTTTGAATAATTTAACACATATTCAACAGAGATTATCCTGATCATGTACTATTGCGGAAAACATACACAATACATAAGCTCCTCTACGTTTATCATCAATATAGCAGCATCAATAACAATAAAACATCAAGAGCATTCACACATTAACACAGTATGTATCCCGGGGAAAGCATCTCGCTAAAAACCCCAACTATCTGTATATTAATGATTGAGTCATGTAACATTACAATGTACAATGCTTATCACAAGCAATCCAGTACCAGCTCCACCTGTTACACACAATACAGCTCAGATCTGAATCAATCACTGGCTCAAATCTC